>PTEX01000110.1:2428312-2483492 GCA_003342815.1 Eudromia elegans
TTTTTTTTTTTTTTTTTTTTTTTTTTTTTTTTCTTATTATCTCTTGTTGCAGCACCTCCGTGTCTGGAACTTTCTCTTCTCACTGTTTTCTTGTGACTCCTCCCTTACGATTTTTTCTCAAGTTCAAAAAAGTGTTTAAAGTTTAAATTCAGAGTTTTTTTTGTTGTTTTTCCCTTCAACTAATTAGCAAGTAGAGGGAGAGTTGATACTGAAAATGTCTCTTAACACTGAGAATGTTTCTGACCAGTGTGTGGCTGCATCACTCCAAGCCAGGAATGGTTATAGAACTCCGGGTTTGTGCTGGTTATCACATACTCCTCACTGTGCCTCATTTTTGATGATTTCATTTTGAAAGATATAGTTGAGAAATCAGTGAGTATATGTGCACACTTACTTGGAAAGAGGGGAAAAAATGGACCAGTGAAATAGATTTTTGAGAAAAAGGGGAAATTTGGTTATAGGACAGAGTTTGACTTCAGCTGGCAGGGGGATGAGCACTGCCTGATAGACAGCAGGGAAGGGGGTTGAAGGCTAAGCAAAACACTTTCTACCATTTWTTTTTTTCATGGGTTGGAATGAGTCAGGAGTAGGTTCATGATAAGGACGTGCTTGCTAGCCTTGAAAATCTTAAGAGAGAAATAACAACATGATGCTTGGGTGAAGGGGAGAACATGGAGAAATCCTCAGAGTGGAGAACAAAGAATTCTTTTTACAGGCATCCCCAACACTAAGAGCCTCTTAGTCTGGAGTGAAGTGGCAGCAGGGGAAAGGGAGGGAAATAAACCCTTTAGTTTGTGTCAGATTTGAAAAATGGTATAAGTAACTACACAAGCTGCTAGGCAGGTTTGAAGTGTTTAAATCCCATCTACTGACTTCCTTCTGTAACCATTTATCCCTGTATTGATCTTTTTTTTTTTTTTTCTTTTAAACTTGCTAAACTTTATCAAATTTGGCCAGAAAACTCCCAGATCTGTGTTTCTGTGAGGCCCAACACCTGACATTAGGCTAAGACTTAGTTCTATATGAGAGGCATATGCTGAATACTACTCTTCCATCAGCAACTTTCAAAGGACACTAACCACACAATTTGTTTAAAGAATAAGACTTTTACCCTCACGAGGGTTTTAAAATTGTGATACAGTTTTAAAATTGTGACAGGGCAGTCTGCATGTTTGTAATCTCAACTTGCCCACGTGAACTCTTGAGCAGAGTTCTGGTTCTTGTTCTTCAGATCTTGTTAAGGTGAGAACCATAGACATCTCTTTTTTGATTTTAGTGGTATTCTTTTAGAACTTATCTCAAAACTGTTGTTTGAAAAACTTTTAAAACTTATCTGAAAAGCAGAGCTTTTAGTAATTCTTATCTCAGCAGATCAAGTTTTATTTTAACCGTTAATTCATTGAACTAATGTACTGTAATTTGTTGCCATCAAGAATTGCTGCCTATTAAAATGTGAGTTAGTATGTCTGTAAATATGAAACCTAACCGAAAAAAAATATAGCAGTTCCCACTAGCTCCTCATTTTATCTTATGGTGTATTGTACATGAAATAGGTAATGGCTCGAGGACATGAAGATAGTTATAGTTATCTAGTAAAAGTATGTTTTCTAGTTGTCTAGAAAAAAGGTTTCCATATTGACACTGATTTATTGTACGTATTCAGAACTGAATGGGTAATGTTTTACCAGGTTTTCATGTTTTTACAGATTTTCGTCACCAGAGCATCCCTAAAAGCTTCTTAACAGAAAGGCTTCCCCTGCTGTGCCGTGTTAGCAGAACTGCAGGATGTGCTGGAACCAGAGCTCTAGAGCATACAGCGACTGCATCAGAAAATGATTCTAGATTAAGCCATATTTCTCAAGAGAAAGGAAGCTTTTTTGTCTTGAAACAGGATTATTTAGACTCAGTTGGATTGGTCTGCAGAGGAAAACTTGCCAGACTTTTCTCCTCTCCAGTCTAAGGGGTGGGTAGGAAGGAGATGGTGGTGCAGGAGAGCTGGCAGCACCTACGCTCACTCAGGTTAGCTTTTCCCAGCCTCACTGCATGAGCCAACAGCACTGAAGCCTTGCCCATGGTTTGCTCAGCAGGCAGGTGAGGGGACCAGGTATTTCAATGTTCAACTTCTAGGTGCATTTATCTGGCTGGAGAATTGGGAATCCATCTWTTAAAGAGAACACAGGTAGATAGAGGGGAACTGAGAGTCAGGAAAAACGSTGTTTCTCTGTTAGATGTTCTCTAAAGTAAATTAGCTTTAAAATGAGGTAATGCTCTTCCTCACCTCTTTTAAAAGAAAAGCTAGATAGCAGTGGAAGAAATTTTCTGTAAACAAGCAAAAATATTAACTGTGGCAGAGTAAGGTTACGTAGCAAAACCAAAGTGTAGTAATTTAGACAATGGACTGTAAGTGCATGTGTCCATAGAATACAAATTTTATAATACATTTGCAAAAAAAAAAAAAAAATACAAAACACTAAAGAAATATCTGGGCAAAGAAGTGAAGCTTCTTCATGAAAAATTTCTCCAAATTTCCTGTATTATAACAACAGTTGACCTCAACTGTGTACTGCCCTAGCAAAACAGCAAAATACCCCCTATTTGAAATTTGAATTCTTGTGGTTTTTGAGTGCTCTTAAAAATATTGTATTTTATTTCATAGTTCAACTATTTAGGCTAAACATTATTCTTTTATGACCCCTTCATCTGTGTTTGCATAGGTCATAAAAATGTCTTCTAAAAGGTAATTTAGAATTCACTGTCTTAATGACTTTTAATTGTTTGAAAATTAATTCTTTTTTGCAAAACATCCAGGTGACTTTTGAGATTCAGACTGGGTTCCTTCCCCTGCTTTTATCCATAAGGGATTCTGTAGGTTATCTTATGGTTGTTGTAACCATGTATAGTTTTATAACTTCTTGGTGTCTTCCCCTGCCCTCTGTATTACTGGTCAAAAATGGGTGACACCATTTTTCCTTTTCTGACAAATGACTTTATTCTCCTTTCATTATCTCTGCAGAATTCTATTTTTTTTCCTGTCTTAGTTATAATAAWCAGCTTCAGTCTTTTCTTGATTTTTGTATTCTAGCTCAGCCAGAGAAGTGGCTTCCTGCTGCTTTGATAACTTCAAAATGTGCCTTTGGGAATAGGCTGGAAAGCAAGCTTGTGCACTGCACATTCGTCTTAAACTCTTTCTTTGATGTATTTCTTCAATCTTTAATAGTTTGTTGATGTTTTCTGTATCTGTTTTCATAGTATCTGAGAAAGATGGAACRTCCTTTTTATTGTAGAAAGAATTATGTAATTGTCCAAGATAGGTCAAGCATGAACTAAGCTTTAAAATGAAGCAAATTTTACAGGCACAAAAAGTCTGTTTTCATTTATATTTTGGTAGCAATAAAGGATGTGAAGAAAAAAGCATGAATTTTGGGCAAGATTATTTCTGAGTTGCCGTAGTTACTAAAAGCCTTTGTGACAAATTTATGAGAAGTTTCTTGCATGGCTGTGTGTAAGTTTCTGATTTATTTCAAGCTGCCTGCTGATAAGCTGGAACATGATTCCAGCTGGACAGGATAATTATTGTCAGATGATGCATCACTCAATATATTATGATTGAATAATCATACACTGAATGAAAATATAATAGTGGCAATGGAATTTCTTGAGTACAGGAGTCTCTTGTGTTTTTGGTTTTTCTATTCAGTGTTTCTGAACTGTTAATTTTGAACTCTACTAATGCAAGAAAAACAGTAAACTTTTGGAATTTTAGAAATTAAATTTGGAAGTTACACAAAGTTCATCTTTCCTGTAGCAGATTTTCATTTACAGCAAAAGAGAAATGAAGTGAAATAAGCATAATATATGAAAGTTTTTAGTTCTGTTTACTGTGTAAATCATTCCACAGTCATTGCAGAGATTGTCCCACATCCCACATTATGGATTACCAATTATTCGGAGTGTAAATGTTCTCATGCAATGTCTAAGCATACAACTAGTTGGGGTTTTGATTACAGTATGTTCCGTTTTGAGAACTGTGGCAATCATTAAGACATCTGTGATGTAAAATAATTTCTTGTAACTGACAAATATTTCAGTACAGCTGAAATGATAGATCCTTGTCTATAGAAGAGATAAGCAGCTGACATGGCTTCAAGAGTCACCAGACAGTGTATTTAAACTTTAAATCAACACCAGAGTAGATATGAATATGACATTTATCACAGTTCTTGTTCTGGGCATACGCGCAGATGGCAAAACTCCCAGGTCAGAGCTCAAAATGGGCAACCCCTTGACCTTGTCTGTGGTGCACAAACTGTGATTAAAACCCCTCTGCTGATTTTTGTATTCTATATCTAATAGTTGAGATGATTTTCAGACTATGGAGTTCTGCAGCTAATGTTTCAGGCTGTGGATTTGTCAGGTTATGTACTTAAACAAATCTGTTTCGGAATCTCTCCACCTAACAATCTGCATTTCCTTCCTTCATTGTCATCAGAATGCTTTTGTCTTGCTGATAGCAATACCAGGGCACAGGTTTAAAAATAGCAGGCTTTCAGTGAAACTCAATGCCAATTCCTAAGAGAAAAGTTAGTATTACCACTAGGATTTTATAGCTACAAGAGTTATACTAGTTCACTAGTGTTTTTCTGCCATCAGTTCAGTCTGTGATTAAAGAATATATTTTTATTGCAAATTTTCCCCTTAAATCATACAAAATTGAGGCACCTACATTGTTTACTAAGTATACAGCTTAAACCATCGATTTCTGAAGAAGTATTTACTTCACAAGAAAACAGTCAGTAGACTTAAACATACAACTTATTAGTTTTAGGCAGTCAGATTGAATTTAGTCATTGTTACATATGAAATCATTTGTTCCTTACCAACCTTTACTTATCAACAATAAAAATAATTTCTGTATTTTTCTTTCAGTGAAATGTGACTTGTTTTACTGATTTACATTAATTTTTAAAAATATTATTTTGTAGGTCAAGAAGTGGTGTTCAAGTGCCTTGGAGAAGGAATTCTTGAAAAGGCCTTTCAGGGATATAATGCTTGTATATTTGCCTATGGACAGACAGGTGAGAGAGTTTCATGTGATTAATGAGGAGAGTAGAACATAAATATAAAACTAGGTAATGTCAAAAAATATTTTTGGAAGCATTATAAAGTTAAACCTCAGTGTTAACTATGAKGTAGTTTTTATTGTAGTGATTTGTGTTTACTTCAGTGCTTTGCAAATTCATGTTCTGTGTAAGCACAATGAGCTCAGCAAAGTGAGGAACTATAACATTCTTAACACAAGTCTTCTAAATGTGCTTGTATTTGCTACATTTTGGAGCCACTTTCTAAACTACTGAACTACTCATACCCAAGGCTCATTTTGTGTTAAGGAGGATGGTAAATAATGTCCTGCTGAAGGAGTTTATTTCTCTCTGTCTGTCTGTCTGTCTCTCCTTCTCTCTCTCTTCTTTTTTTTTTTTTTTTTTTTTTTTTTTTTTTTTTTTTTTTTTTTTTTTTTTTTTTTTTTTTTTTTTTTTTTTTTTTAATCCTGCATCTGATAATGTCACGTTGTTCTCATATGTGTTTCTGGAGGAATATAAAGAGAATTCAAACATGTGCTTCATGAATAAATGAAACTCCAAAACTGCCTTTTCAAGCATTTTCTTTTCCTTTTTCCCTTAGGTTCAGGAAAATCCTTTTCAATGATGGGCAATGCAGAGCAGCTGGGTCTGATCCCACGGCTCTGTTGTGCTTTATTTCAGAGAATCTCTGTGGAAGAAAATGAATCTCATACTTTTAAAGTTGAAGTGTCCTATATGGAAATCTACAATGAGAAGGTTAGAGATCTGCTTGATCCAAAAGGGTGAGTTAAGTAGTGAAATATATGGTGTATAATTTGATTTCTGAGCGTAACTATACCATGTGCAAAGCTATGCAGGTTAGTTTGTGAGTGGATTTTAGACTTAAATAATATATTTAAATATATGGTGGAAAACATATGAAAAACATATGAAAAATAGAAGCTTTAGCAAATTTCTGGAGGAGTTTTGGTTTCCTTTTTTTCAGTAAGTGTACCTGTCAAGTAGGTTCAGTCCTAAGGTTTTGGTTTTGCCACCAGCTGGGGGATGGTGATATATGGGGCATTTAAAAAATCATGTACATTGACTGAAAACCATTAGATTCATTTATTTTATCCTTTTTTTTTTTCCCCTGAAATCCTTTTTCCTCCTGTTGTTTCAATTAAAAGAGCAGGTTGACTTCTGCTATACAGATACTATTTTGTCATTTTAAATTATAATTTTTATTTTTTAACAAATTAAACTCACTCTAGTGGTTTGCACATAAAATCTATTTTATTCCATAGGAGTCGGCAGTCCCTTAAGGTTCGAGAGCACAAAGTGCTGGGACCATACGTAGATGGCTTGTCTCAGCTGGCTGTTACGAACTTTGAGGTAAATAGAAACTAGTGGCAAATAATAAATAACTTCTGTGTACTTAGGCAATGGTGCCTAACTGGTGACAAACTAGTATCTATCCAGATGTTTCACAAAGATCTCCTCTAATGTTTAAGATTATTTAATCTAAAAACATTAGTCTACCTCATATTGATTAAAAAAATAGTGTCGTATGTCCTTATTTTGGATTTTTTGATTTAACTTTGACAAAGCACAAAGTACACAGGAAATCAGAGGCTTTTAAACAAAAATATTAAGTCTTATAGCATGTATTCCAGCATGAATAATTATTTTTGTCCATTAAATACAACCTGTGTTTTTTGAAGATATTAATTGTATGAGAATGTATAATATAGCTCTTACCATTCATATTTTAATTCATACCACCATATGAGCCTACCCTATGAGTTCCTGATTTCTTTAAATATGTGTTGATGTTGTAGAAGTCAGTGAACTACTACAGCTGCACTGAAAAATAGTTAAAACAGGGCTGGTGTGTGAATTGCATAGACCTTTCTTGTTCATGAAGCTACTTCAGGAAATGTTGGTCTGAAAATGCGGTGATACATGGCTTTGTATGCGGACTACTTTTTTCTTTGTGGGCAGTGTTATTTTTGTGAAACATCTGTGCATACTATGAACTGTAAACTGCTTTCACACCTCTGGTGAATTATGTACTTTGAAAGCATATCCGATTTGTTCAGATTTAAGATATTTTGTTAATGCCTAGTTTGTCTGGTGACTTCTGCAAACTGTCTGGCAATATTTAGCTAGCACATAAATCAGACTTAGCTTAAGCATCTTTGCTCTTACATGTGTGGAAAGATAGAGCCTCCAGCTGAGGTACCCTCAGAGCCAATTAAGTGAAGAAGATATTAGTGCAGTTGGCTCAAGAGACACATGGCGTTCATTTATGTTAGTGCAGCTGTGTTGGCTTGATTATGAGTTTTAARTACGATTTATAATGTGGATATTGCCAACTTATTTCAGCAGCAGATTAGAAGAATGTGCATTGCATGTTTTTCTTGGGCTTTTAAGAACAGTGCTGAATACTCTAGGGTAACTTAAGCTCACTGGGTGAAACTACATACCCCTCGTACCTGTGCATCTCAAGATGTACAAAGAAGTTTCTTGTTACTTCTGCCTTCTCTTCTTCCTCTCTGCCACACGTACATAATGTTCCATCTGGATTGGAGTTTTGTTCAGCAAGCACAACACTTGCTTTTATCTTAGCATTACCTTTTTTCTTTTTTTGCTGTAGGATATTGAGTCACTGATGTCAGAGGGAAACAAATCTCGAACAGTTGCTGCAACCAACATGAATGAAGAAAGTAGTCGCTCTCATGCTGTGTTTAACATTATAGTGACTCAGACACTGTATGACCTGCAGTCTGGTGTATGTATTTCTATTGACTCATTTATGAAGTTAAGGTGAATTCTTTCTCTTTCCTCCATTTGGACACTGAATGTTTTCGGTTTCAATAATGATCAATTAAAAGACGCACTCCTTGCATTGGTGCCCCAGCACATGCTATGGTAGATGTATCAGTGTTATCACTTCATGGGGGATAAAGCTTTAAGGACACAAGCACCTGCCTTTTGAAAACTGAACCTACTCCAACTTCCAAGCCCTCCAACCTTTTTAAGAGTCATCATATCTCACAGAGATAATTTGCCATGATGTTACAGTGTCTTATCCTCATATGGAGTGGAAGAGAAGGTATTTGCTGTTTTGTTTTTCTTTCTTTTTCTCAAATCTTTAACATAACTCACTGCGTTTTCTTTGGTATGCATACGTGATTGGCTTAGCAGTGCAGCTACATTTCAATGCCATGGGGCCCAACAATAAAAATATTTTGGCAAGAACATAAGATTGAGAGAACACTGGAAGAATGAGGAGGCAAACCAGATAAACCAAAAAGTTGGATCACTTTTAAAGATTATTATGCCACTGTGAAACCTCTTAGATGTTAACTGTTGTTGAAGTTAGTGTGCTTTAATTGTCTGCTATACCAGCGAAGTTATCGAAGTTACAACAGTACTGATTCTTTTCCAGTACTGTAGAATAAAAAAAGAGACTCTTAAAGAGCTTTTTAAAACTGCTGCTTATTCCTGCTTATTGTGTATAATGACATACTGTAACCTTTAGTATTATGAACAGCAGTGCTTAATGGTGCTAAAATCAGATCTGTTAGTGTGTGTTTCTTTTTTGTGTGTGTGTTCACATGCTTTGCTCTTTTCCTCATGTGTTTCAACTGTGCAGAATTCCGGAGAGAAGGTCAGCAAGGTTAGCCTGGTGGATTTGGCTGGCAGTGAGAGAGTGTCCAAAACAGGAGCTGCGGGAGAACGTCTGAAGGAAGGCAGCAATATAAACAAGTAAGGCACTGGCATATGCTGATTGCAGAGCTTCATCTTGTGAGGATGGCTGTTGTTTTGGTGGTCTCTGTCTTGGTGTGCTTGTCACAAGTTGGTTCAAACAGTATGCCTAGTTGAAACTAGTTAAATATGTCTTTTTTTGATTGTTCTTTGCTTAAACACCATGTGTTTTCATTGGTGTAGGGATCCTGATTCATACTTGACTCAGATGAAGGCTACATGAATTTTATCTGGAAAAAGTGACAACAACACTCTTTAATTAAGCATATACTTTTTGTGATTCATTTATACACCCTGTCCTCGGGCTCATGTATTTGTCTCATCTTATGCCCAAGGAAGAATGTGAAGTTGCAGAGTCAAATGGCTTTGTTCCAACATGTATTAAAATGTGTAAGAGTATAATTCACATCTTAAAAAAACAGACTAGAATGAATCTGTGTAAGTTTAACATTGCCTCGGGCATTTGTATTCAAGCAATAACAAGTTTCAAGGCATTCTTTTACCGTAATTACTGTGTTATTCCCCAAATGCAAGAATTTAGTACAATATTGCTACTGTCTTAATTCCTTTTTTTCCCCCAGGAAAATTAGTATACTTATACTATAAGATTAAAAACTGCTGCTTTTTTCAATTTAATTTTGAAATGTTACAAAACTTCCTGTTATTCTCAGTTAACAGTGTCAGCAAGAAGTGTGTTTGAACGAGACTCATGCTAAAAATGATTTTCGGTTACTATTTTTAGGGTTTGAACATGTTTGTTCTTTATAGCATAACCTCTAATTTATTATGTGTTTGCTGTGTCATACTGGTAGCCATGCTGGTGGAGTCCATGTACTGTGAAATGGTATGATTCAGTCATCTTTCCCTACGGGCTACTAGTCATATTCAAAGCAGATTGACCAGAAACTGTTATTGTCTTGCACATAAACAGAAGTGAAGCTAAATGTTTCTTTCTGATTTTTGAGGAAGAATTCAAATGCCAACTCTTACAACAGATACTAACAAATTAAGTCTTTTACTGGAAGCTTCTTATACTCAAGCTGTCTAACTTGCTATGTATTGAGGTGACATGTAAGTACACACACACACATGTGTATATATGTATAAACTATGCAACATCTTGGGTTGTGCTAGCATGTGCTGGATAATTTTATGAGATTAAAAATGGAGTTGTTAGAATTAACCTGACGAATTTGCTGCTTGTGCTACGCTTTATTACCCTGAAGAAGAATGTGACTATACCATGGCCGTTTCTGTATTCATACGAAAGGGAGAGCAGGCACTTCAGCTGCACTTACCAACACCATGTAGTGCAATGTTCAGCCAGTCTCTGCAGATTTCTTTGCCCCTTGTTGCTGTGTGAAAGCAGGCAGGGACTGTGTTAGCCTCCTTTTCAGTCCCAGCTTCATCCGGCTTGGCCCAGTGTGGTGCAGAGGGGCCATCAGGGGTGATGATTTACTGCAAGTTAGATAGTTACATGACTTGTACCAGTGGCTCCATAAGGTTGTAATCCCAAAGGTTACTTCTACCTATGAGCCAGTGAGTGGTGCCCCATTAGTTTGAGGAAGGTGCGGTGTGTCTGCTCATGTCATTTTTGCAGTGCTTAAGGGGCTTTCCATAATTCACAAGGAAGCTGGATGTGCTCGTTGCTCCCCTGGGATGTACTAACTCCTCAAAGAGTCTCGAAACGCAGATGCCTCCCAGCACTTTGCAGCGTAATCAAAGAATTTCTAGAATACGGGAGTAAGAGGAAGCAGAATGAAAAGAAAAAGTGTCAATTAGCAGTTAGGAAGGTGTGTTCTATAAACAGTCTGTGATTTTAATTGTGGTTAGTAAATGTCACCTGTCATCTGAATGAGAAAAGAAGCCTTTAAAAGCTGGAGGGGAATTGGCTCCACAATGATTGTAGGGAGTTTTTTTAATATTCAATGTTAACTAATTAAAAAAAAAAAAAAGGTTACTCTTATTAAAGAGCAGATGTGAGTATTACGAAAGTGCCTTGAATGTGTGTCATTTAGGGACAGGAGCCCTCCCCTGAGGTGAGGGATCATGCCTCACCTCAGGCCTGTGCTGGAAGCAYGCCAGCTCCCAGCTGTACCACAGCAAGGGAGAGCCTGGTCACACATAAGGGACGTGGAAAATGGGAAGTTTGCAGAAAGAAATAGGACTCCTCCACAACCTGCACTGGGCAAACCCGCTCTGGTTTTGTAGCTTCCTCAGGTTGTTGGGTGCTCTTGGCTGGAGCCCTTCAGCTGCTGGCTTCTGTAAGCGTCGCGAGGTGGGATCAGCGTAATGGCAGGTCTCTGCAGCGGTTAGCACAAAGCAAAGCACCCGCCAAGTCCTGTAATGGTTTTGTTGCCCCTCATTCTTTTAGTATTCTTCTTCTAATCTTTAAGTAGCAGTTTTGCCTTATGCAGTCTCAAGAATAAAAGACTGCAGTCCCCTTTTCATTGACAATTACTCCTAAAATAAATTGATATTTATAAGAAGCAGAAGTATTATCACATCTCTTAATTCTGTGTAATAAAGTGATAATTGCGCACTGATTAAAATACTGTGTCTATAGCTAGAATTGGCATTACATACCTGTTGTGAAACAGCTAATGAGAGGCCTTTTGTAAGCCCTGTTGTTTTTACCTTCTCCCACCCCGAGTCCAAAAAAGTCCTTGTTCTTTTCCTTTCCCCCAGTTTTTGCCTTCTGTTTTCAAGTTTCCTCTCATTTCAAAAGAGAAAGAGGAAACTAGGGCAGAGAGGTTTTCCAACCTGATGTTTTCTCAAGGCAGGCGCCGCTGGGCCTGTTGCTGTCAGTGCTTTTGAGCTGTGCTATGGGAGACTGCTATGGAGCAGCCGACAGCACCCACTGCTTGTTCTTCCATCATCAACGTGCTGCCGTCTTGATCCTTTGAGAGGAAAAGCCCAAAAGGAAGGAGTGGGGAAAAGTACATTCAAAGATTACTTGACTTTCTAATTGCAACCCTACTAAAGTTCTCCTTGACAGTTATATGAATTCACTGGATAATTGAGCCTTAGTACAAGGAACTAGTATTGCTCTTGGGCTCTGGAACTGTCTGTTTTAGGACCCTTTAGGCATTTGTTCATTACCTCTTTACTGATGTGGATCTTCTGATTTAAATGTTCTCAGGATCCTGGACAAGCTTATTATCTTAAACATACCTCAAAATCTCCACTGTTGTTTACAGTTTACCCTGGGTTGTATAGCAGTTCAAATATATAATGTATAGATGTTTTGCAAAGGTTGCTAATACAATCACACCTTCTATTTGGGTAGAAGTGGTACAAGTTCTAATTTACTTATTCTCCTTGCTATTGTAGTGTCATTTGAGACATCTGCTAATCTAGGACCTTCTTCACCTACTCTTTTTTTCATGCAAAATTTTGGTAACAAAGGGGCTGCTTGGTCTGTCTTTTTTTTTTTTTTTTTTTTTCCCCTCCCCCAAAAAAGCTGTTGAAGCACCATCACTTTTAGATCAGCCTATTTACCAAAGGACTTCCCAGTTAGGGTCTTGTGATGAGAAGTCCTTCACTGTCATGTGCTAGCAGCTTGGTTACTGCTCTACTGGGGCAGACTAGTTCTGCTGGGCCATAGCTGGTTTTGTCTTGAGGTTGCCTGCTTATGAATAGGGAATTGTTTAGTTTAAGTCTGTTGTTAAGCTAGTGTTCTTAAAACATTCTTCATAGAGACGGGATATTTTTGTTGTGCTGCCAACACTGACTCGTAATAGTCATGGGGCAGAAAGTCCAAGATGGAAAGATTTCTGGTCTCTGGGAAACAGTACATGTCTAATCTAAGGCAGTAACTCTCACTGTACTGAAGCAGTCATCTATGGCCTTTTAAAACTTCTTAAAATACATTAATATTTTAACTTGGTTTTCCTGAGACTTGGCCTTTTTGCCAGATGCGATGAGATATTTTAGGTATGTTTTTGTTCCACACGTGTAACTTTCRTAGATATTCTGCCCTGCTTTGAGTTGTTCTATGATATTTTAAAAACTGGATATGAATGTCTGGAGAACACAAACTGAACTCTAGCAACCCTCTTTCCCTCTGTATTTTGATAAATCTGCTTTTGTAATATGTGCTCAAAGGTGTTCTGCTGTGTTGCCTTTGTAGATCACTTTCGACACTGGGGTTAGTTATATCCTCACTTGCTGACCAAGCAGCAGGGAAGGGGAAAAGCAAGTTTGTGCCTTACAGAGACTCTGTACTCACTTGGCTTCTCAAGGTAATTAATGCTCCGTTCACCCTGTTCACAAGCTGTCAGCTTTGGAGTTTGTGGTTTGTGGGGGTGGTAAGAACTAAGGTGCTCTCGTCTACAAGTTGTTCCAAGTAATTTGCAGACTTTAATGTAGACAGCTGTAATTCTGTGTACAGTCATAATTGGCCTGTTTTAAGTTGTAGTGGACTTCAAGCCAGTGGAGATGTTTGGAGAATTTTATGGATTATACTTGAATGTGAAGTAATCAACATAATTCAGTATCTAAATAATAAGCTTTGCATTTAAAATGTGTTTATAAAGACATTTTGTAATTACAGAACAATTTCTAATCCTTCAACTTGCTGTGAATGTGTCCTACAGGACAACTTGGGAGGAAACAGCCAAACTGCTATGATAGCCACAATTAGTCCRGCCGCGGACAATTACGAAGAAACGCTCTCTACTCTAAGATATGCAGACAGAGCTAAGAGGATAGTTAATCATGCTGTGGTGAATGAAGATCCAAATGCCAGGGTCATCAGAGAATTACGTGAAGAAGTTGAAAAACTGAAAGAACAGCTCTCACAAGCTGAGGTAGCTATTCACAGTACGGTATAAACGGAGTTATTTGAAAAAATGTTACCGACTTCCAGAAGACTAGCATGATGTTTAAGTCTTACAAAAATGAAGAAGAGAATGATATTATTTTTTAAATAATTAAATTTGTTTCCTGAGAGAGTTGCAATATAATATTTTCTCTTTTTTAATATTGTTTTAAATCAGGACACCATTGTGCAGATGTTATATAGGATAGACTGTTCCCTAAGAATTTTAAGTCAATCATTAAATGATACAGCAGGGATAAGACCTGTAATCCAACTTCCTAACATAGATCTATTGGTGAAATCTCCTCCTCCAAACTGGTGGAGTATATAATGTCAAATGGAGAAGTATGAAAAACTGTATATTTCATATTGGACCTGAAAATATGTGGAATGTTTCTATCCATTATGTCTGTGCAAACCAATTAAGAATGGACAGAATTGCAGCACTGAAACCATCTGCAGTTTGCCTTATGGATAAATACCTAACATAGTTATTTCCACTAATTTTAAATATATCCTATTCGAAGGGAAAAGAATTTCACTTTTTTTTCCCACTTTCACTTTTTTCCCCTCATTAAGAATTTGTATTTATATTCTAGCCATATTTTAAATCACAGCAGATTTTTGTAATCTATGCTTAGTTATTGGCACCTGGTAAATAGGCAGACTGTGATTAAGCACAGTCAGTAGGAAGGTAGGAAGTTGTTCAGAGGGGTTTTTTTTATATTTGTTCTCTTTTCTCATTCCTTACACCTTCTGTTCAAAACAGTTATAGACCAGGCTGTTGAATGGTTCCTGATGACTGGAAATCTTCAAATCCCTTGTTTCTGCTTCCTGTTGTGAAGTGGGAAGCCTCTCTTAGCCCAGTGTGTACCTGTCTTTGAATGTATTTAGCAATATAACTCTTGAAAGCTTTAATGAAACTTTAATGACACTTAAAAATTGAGGTAGAATGGAAGGCCAAATATTAGGAGGAGCTGTATTTGAAATAACTGGAATAAGACAGGCAGTGGAGTTGACCGTTAGACAACTATGACTTAAGAGCTATTAAATGTTGGATTTTTTGGGAGACACTGARGCCTAAGTGACCATGCCCTGGCATTTTCTTAGATAATGTTGCTCTAGAAGCTTCTATGGAGCTATGTAAWTCTTCAGCTGTTTCAGATCTGGACCAATTATTGGTTGATTTTTGCTTTCTTCCTTTGCCAGGTGACCTATTTTCATCTTTTACCATAGAAAAACTGGGAGAAAAGCTGAAATCTGTGTTTGTTGTGTTTGGTATTCTGTTGGTGTGTGCAGCTTTCTTGTACCAACAGCTGGGTCAAAATGAAAAGTAGGCTGACTGCGTTACCAATTCTGTCTTTTAGGCCATGAAAGCTCCAGAACTGAAGGAAAAGTTGGAAGAATCAGAAAAACTAATCAAAGAACTAACAGTCACCTGGGAAGAAAAACTAAGGAAAACAGAAGAAATTGCACAGGTAATTCAGAAATCTGAAAGAGGAAAGGCAAGCCAGCTGAATTCCACGAGCTTCAGTGGACTGTGCTGTCTTTTCCACCCACTGGATTCCTCTGGATTTTTTGGCTCATACCCATGCTTTCCATTTTTTTTATGGTCTGAGTTTCRTTAGAATAAATATAGCTCTGTCACTTGTGTAATTGATAAAAGTTCATATTTGATTTTTAAAACAAAACCTCAAAATAAGTTAGGGCTGCCTTTTTGTTTATAGGATGATAATGTGATCCTGAGCATGTTTTCTGTGAAGTCACTAAAATTAACAATTTCTAAAGCCTCAATTTAACGCAGTTTATGCTTTTAGTGTCATCTTAATTACAGGAGGAAAATATGTATATGCRCTCACTAGTGGCAATGTAATTTTTTATCTTAAAATATTATTAAACATATCAAAATATATTACATGCAAAATAAGCAAACACCATTTTGGATAAGCTGGTGTTTGATGTGTGTGTGGTGTGATTTCAGTCTATAAAAATAAATTCTGTTAAAAATAAGCTAACTGACTATTGATTACGATCTTAGATTCATTTCTTGCATCTAATGAGTGATGCTCTTTCTGGTAGCAGTGTGTAAAATGTGTGCTAATCTTCAGCTTTGTATACTCATTGTTTATTTAGCATACTTGTCTGCTGTGATGTGTAGAGAGAAGATTAACCTATTTTTCTTTGCAGGAGAGGCAAAGACAGCTAGAGAGCATGGGAATATCACTGGAGTCTTCAGGTATCAAGGTTGGAGATGACAAGTGTTATCTAGTAAACCTAAATGCGGACCCTGCACTCAATGAGCTGCTGGTTTATTATTTAAAGGTAGGAATGCAAACAGGATGTTGATGTGGATTACTTGTTTGTTGACTTCAATTTGTGGCTAAGTTCATTATTCAGAGCTTATTTAGATTTTTTTTAAAGACTATTGGAAGTCAAATAAAGCAAGCCTGCCTCTACTGTTGCAACTTGCATTTTGTCTTGCAAATAAGCTTACTACTTGCCTCATGGATCTCCCAAATACCAAGTGCAACATAGTGTGCAAGGCGGAGGACGTAGTGCTCTCAAAGTGTGTCCTTGTTCACATAAATTCCAACTCTTCCAGCCAGGAACCAAGCAGGACTCACTTTTGRCTTAAGCAGTATTGCTGCTTAATTTAAGAGCCTTATATAAGAGGCTGCTTTCTATTAGGAGTTGAGGAGTGCTTAAATATTTAAACACTTAAGCAGAGGAGAGTATGTTTAGTAGTAATCAGTGAGAATACATAGGGATTAATGAGGGAAAAATAAATTTAAAACACTCTTAAGAATGTACAGACATGTTTCCCCGTGTCACTGCTTTCCTTACCATTCAGTTTGATATAGGGTCTTTGTTTCAAAGTGAAAGTCTGAAATACAAACCAAATGAAGCTAGCTAACTAGACAATAGTTTGGAAGTGTAAGCTCCTTGTGAACAAGATTGACAGGACAGTYTTTCCTGTTTTATAGCTAGTTTTCTGTTTTAGTGGCAGTGCTTGGGCCTCTGTGTTTGAACAGCAGCAGACAAAGCATAGCTTTTGTAATAGCAACAATGTAAAGCATTTCAGCCACACTTTACAGTATGTRTGGCTTCAAGTTATGTGGAGGTCATTATACTTGTCTGAGTTTGTATATAATATTCCAAAATCAAGGCCAACTCTGCGCACCCTGTTTCACTGTCCAGCTTGTATCATCACAAGTGTCTGTAAAACATGGTTGATTTATTKCACTCTATATGTTACCATAYATATGTGTGTGTGCATGCATATATAGACATACATATTTATACATAAAAAAATCTATGTTGTTTGGATATATGCATGAGTATATATAGGTGTGTGTATACACATTATGTGTGTGTATGCACACACATATATAAATGTATGAATATGTATATATGCATGCACACACATGCRCATAACCATAGTTGGGGAATATTTTTAAAATCTGTCTGTCAGATGCTTTATTTAAAACTATGTTAAGATGAAATASAGTGCAGAGGAGACATTTATAGTCTTCCTATCAGCTGTGGCACTGTTTCTGCTGTGTAGATGTGCCTAACAAAGGATCACAGCGTGTGGATTTTGTGGTCTCAGTGCTTCAGCTAATATTTTCTTAACTGTATAAACAGGGGGACTTTGCTTGTCTCTTGGTAATGGCTTCTTTTCTAGGATCACACAAGAGTTGGTGCAGATACCTCTCAGGATATACAGCTTTTTGGTATAGGAATCCAACCAGAACACTGTGAGATTGATATTGCTGTAGATGGAGAAGTTACACTGATGCCAAAAGAAAACGCAAGGTAAGGAAGATCAGCTAATACTTAGACTTGCTTTTCATTACTAACTGATTTGTCTGCATTTGTGTTTTACAATGTCAAAAATATCTTACGTTTTGGTCAATTAGTAACTTCAAAACAGTTGATTTAGAAATGAAATTCAGAGATAGAACTAAGATTTGCATRCACACACACACACACACACACACACACACACGGAGTGAGGACTTGATTGTGAGTGTCTGACATAGTAAATAGGATGACAAAGATGCTGCTGCTACCTGAACCTCTGTGGGATAGTAGGCTGCATTTTGATGGGGGAGGGTAAATTAGGCCTCTGAGTACTTCCTGTTGCAAAGCGCAAAGCAATGCTAATTGCAAGAAAAGAGAAAATTTAAAMATCTGAAAATCTATGGATTTTGTTATCTGGTAAGTAAGATATGAATCCAACTTTCTTGTTTCTGCTTCAGTATTTTAATTACTTTTCATTTCAGAGATATTGAGTATTACATGCGTATGAGAAAGAAAGCTTTGAGGGACACCTTTTTATTTTATAATAATTAAAAAAAACCCTTTTCTACTTCACTTTCAGTAAGTTACCCCTTGGAGGTAATTTACATCTTCTGCAGCCTGCAGTACAAAATTTCAAACAGATGGGATTCAGACATGTGGTGATAGAATTACAGTACTGGAAATTAGTCATTTTGACTGGCAAGAATAAAGACACTTGTCTGGAAAAATGTATAATATTTTGTTTTACTCATGCCTATTCTTAAAGCTGGTGTAGGTGTTAAGATTAGAGTCAACAGAAATACGAAATACTACRATATCAGTGCAAAAATGTGTTTTTAATTCAAATGCCTACATGCTTATATTGAYTTGAGAGGGCTGAATTCTAAACATGACATCTGAAAAGATATCTTTTGTTTTACTTAAGGGTGTTTTCCCCTTTAAGATACAATGTTCTGCCATATGACTCAAAAATGTAAAAGTCAAACAGCTCCATTTTCCCCATTTTATGAATGCAACTTAAATGCAAAGAAACTTTGCTGCAAATTCTGTTTCCCAGATGTTCACAAAAGTAGAGCTTTGCAAGTAACAGAGACTATTTGCTGAAAGAATGACACTTCAGTGTAAGGGTCTTTTCTTATGCTTGAATACRTTGTGTGTTAACAGTGTGTTCTACAAATGTATGCTGACTAACTTATGCCTTGGAGATTGTTGTCAGCAGGATTTTCATGCCATTAAGTTTTTATAATAGAGTTTATAGGAAACAGACTATGAGAAKCTAACTGGTTTGTGCATCACATGAAAAAACAATCACTGTGTAGGTGATGGAARCAGCTGAGACCTTATCATTACTTTTCCACCTTTTATTTTCAGGATTTCACCAAAGTGTTTTTTACTATTTTTTTTTCCTTTTAGATCCTGTGTAAATGGTGCACTAGTATGTTCTGTCACTCAGTTATGGCACGGAGACAGAATATTATGGGGAAACAACCACTTCTTTAGGTAACCAATTATACTTCCTGGGCTCTTTACTTAAAGCCAGCTTTTCCTTCCACTGTTCTGCATAAACATTTTAGAACCTAAATGTTAATTTGTACAACAGAATCAATCTGCCGAAGAGGAAGCGAAAGGACTGGCTGAAGGACTTTGAGAAAGATGCTCCCCTAGGCGAGCATGACCTGGATGCGGCTAGTGAAGCTTCTTCAGAACCAGACTACAATTATGAATTTGCACAAATGGAAGTTATTATGAAGACGCTGAACAGCAATGGTAAGGGAACTGCCAGATTAGAGTCCAAAGGCTCTTTTGGATCATTTGACAAACCCTAGGTGGAACTTAATTTCTAGACAAAACAAATAGTCCATTTACTGCAGCGCCCTCCACGTTTTCAGAGAAATATTTTACAGGAACAGTGTTATGTGTGAGTATAAAATAAGCTGTCCAACAAGTAAGAAGAACATTCATTCAGGCAATCATTGCCGTGCAAACCTCTCAATTTTTGCAAGCTGCTGCAAAAGTGCATGCTAGCTGCAGCTCAGTCAGGTTCATCCTTCCTCTTGCATCAAATTACTGACACAATTTTAATCYTCTTAGACACTGTAAGCAAAACAAGTTGTAGTCAAAATGTCAGCTAGGTTGATTTTAACTTGTGATAACTTTCAATACTTAATCTTTAATTGTTAAAATATATTGTGATGCCTTTTTTGGGCAATTATACCAGACAATAAAGTAATGTGGTATTTCTTAGCTTCTAGAAACCAAATAATATCGTACCATGATATGAAAAATCTAGCGGAGTGCTGAATRCTTTGTGTAGTTTTTTTAAAATGCACAAAATCTGAGAGGAATATATCTTGGGATTTGTCACTGTTCAAGAAAACAGAGTAGAAAATGTTTCACTGATTGCTGTTCTCCTTTCTTTATAWATCTCTAGCATTTTCCTTGTTTGCTGTGGTTTAGTCATTGAAGTCTAGGATTTCCTGTTTTTGTTGTTCTCTTCCTCTTCCACTTTCTCTTTGCTTTTGAGTGATTTTGATGTGTAGTTTTGTGTGTATTTGATTCTCTAGCAACTTTTTTCTTTACAGTCTGATTTTGATTTTAGTGGGAGTTGCTTGTGTGAGTATAGACTCAGTCCACTTAAATTGCCATGAAAAATTGTTTGGTAATAGAAATGTTCTCATTATGGTTCACTCATACTAGGAGACGACTTTCAGATGAACCTGCCATCCTGGTGGTCTTCAGTGTTGTCATCCCTTGTGAAGATTCTCTTGCCTGTCTTAAGGCCTCAAACCATCTCATATTTGTGCCAAAGCTTGGACAAAGGTTTTCCAATTGATTGGTTCATGCATGAGATGACCAGAGTAATTGGAAAGCATTAACTGGTGCTTGATCTGCTTGTCACTAACCAGACATTTGAGCAAACTTTAGCAGTCTGCAATGAGTCAGTGTTGTATGATGAGAGGGGCATACTTWTTTTTTCATTTGTTAGTATCTAGCTGTTGGAAGTGATACTTCTGAACATTTTAAACATCTTTATATTTTAGTTCAGTTGGCTTTTATTTGATTGAGATCCAGGCCTATTTGTATGTGTGGACCTTGCTTTTCCATTAGCTTGGTTTCCTTCCTAACGCACAGCAGATGTTTGCTCTCCCACACATTSTGCAGTTCCAGAGGAGCTGGGGAGCTGTAACACGATTCTGCTGCTGCTTCTCTATTTCCTTCTCTCCTGCACAGATATTTTTCAACCAAGTTGTAGTAATGAGGAATAATAAATCCTGACCAAAAAAGTAACTATGATCTGTGATTCCAAGATTTCTTACATAGCTAGATAACACAAGTTCTATTTCTGATTTGGCATTAAGAAGAATTTTTTTCTGAGATACTCCCAGCTACTCGGTGAAGTGGCATGAGTTAAATTGCATCTCTTCATAATCTCTTCATAATTTAAACTAATGCAGATCTGTCATAATGCCATTTATTTATTCTTCTTTAAACTGAGAAATGGATGAAGGCTGGGGGAAGGGGGGTGGAGAAAAAATACACAGGAACCCTAAGTATTTGCTTAAAGTATCTGAATACAGTTGCTTCTATCATCCACTTTCCTTGGAGAAACCCCAGGGGAAGAGGGAAAAAAATGAGGTATTTTTAAAATTGGATAGTTAATTATTTATAGAGATTTGTGGGTTTTGAGGTTTTGAGGCATCAGCGATATGACATAGCCCAAAGCAAGGGTTGTGGTTTTTCTTCTTGATGTAGTTGAGAACAGTAGCGCTCTCCAGATAAGCAGCCTGGCTTCTCCACAGCACAAACACACCATGTTTTCCACCGTGCAAGCACTGTAATGGTGCTGTCTATTACATCTGCCTCTAGCAAAGCTCCCAGGAACACGCTGAAATTTGAAGACAGCTATAAACAAACCACCCACATTCCCCTGCTCCCCACCCCCATCACCACGTTCATTTTCTTTGTGAGATTTAGATCAGCTTTGCATGACAAATTTGTGATGCTGATCATGAAAGGAATGCATCAAAGAAATTTATTTTATTTCTGTATGCTTTTCAGGTTCTAAGTACRGGATTTGATTAGGTTACTTGGCATCCCAGTTAAGTAAACTAACAAACCAAAACAACTTGCATCTCAGGATGGGAATTTTGCTGCAGTTTAGCCAAGCAGCACACGCCACATGCTTCTCCAGGCTGCCTAAAAAAGTGCATGTACATAAAAATCTTTCTTTTTCAGCATTAGAATTAAATGAATCAACTACTGTCATAGCATCCCTCTGTGTTGTTTTGTTTCTAAGTACTGGTAACTTTGTGTTTTCTAACTCAGAAAATACTTTTTTTTTCTTTTGCATCTTATACCAAATATTTTCCTTAGGAAAACTTAATTTTGTGCAATGGATRTGATCCTGTAAATCTAGCTGAAAAATTCGCTTTATTAAGGAATTCAGAGTCACAAAATAGCTCAGGTTGGAAAGGACGTGAGCAGATCATAGAATCTCGCGGCAGGGTCACCTGCAGCCGGTTGCTCAGGCATCTGTCCAAAAAGGCTTGAATATTTCCAAGGATAGAGATTCCACAGCTTCTAGGGTTTGTTTTTGTGCTGTGGTGGCTTTTTTGTTGTGTTTTTTTGTGTTTTGCTGGACCCAGTACCGCCGAGCATTTCTGCAGGGCCAAGCAGAGGGGCAGTCTCATCTCCCTTCGCCTGGACCTCTGCTGCCTCCTGGTCTCCCTGGTGGCACCAGGACCCCCAGGGCCTTCTCTCCTCCGGTGCTCTGCAGCCACTTGGTCCCAACCTGTCCTGGTGCCAGAGGCTGCTCATCCCTGCCCAGGGGYCAGGCTGGGCCTTTCCTTGAGGAGGTTCCTCTGTGCCCCTTCCTCCCACTCCTTGTGAGCATCACCGCTAAAGCCAGCTCTGTAGCACCTTGCAATCGCTCTGTGCCACTGGGTTTCATCTTTGAGAAGTTTAAGAAAGTCTCGTTTCAGTGACTCAATCTTAAGTTCATTTCCTGTATTTCCAAACAAATTAGAGAGTTTTAATTGCTTCCATGTCTGTTCTCCGTCTTCTGCTTAATATATCTGTCGTTTTGTGYGTGTCTTTTTAACTGTTCTGAAAAATAATCAAAACTGTTCAGGCTGYTATGTATACACTTGCAGACAACTTGTAGCAGTATCAGGAGAACTTAGGAAGAGGAGGATGCTACAGATRCCCTTCGATATCTTGCTTGACACGCTGGATATTAGAGCTTGGTCCAGACAGTTGCTTGTGTTGCACTGCATGCTTAGGAGCTAAAAATAGCTAGCCATCTTTCTGGGAATGTCATGTTCTAAAAAGTAGTGTTTGTGGTTATTTTAAGCCCGTTCTGGATCAGGTCGTGTTTTGCAATTTGGTTGCTATTTATACTGACTGCTGTTTAACTTTGTGCTTATAGTTGCCGTCATGGCAGTATTTCACAGTGCCTTTGTGCAAAGCCAGGAGCTTTTCCCACTGACAGAGAAAGGACCTCACTACTGACTTGCAGCAGTCTTTATTTTCTGCTGAAAATGCACCTTACACTAAACTTAACACTTAAAGAGAAAGGATGCTGGGAGGCAGATACAAATCCACTGTTAACAGCAGAACCCTGGAGACCATATTTCCTTCCTGGGCGGGCATTTCTAATAGGAATATTGCTTAAATATCCATTTATGTTAAAATCACARATAGTCGCTTAAATTATCTTCTAAATCAGTACGAATAGTTTCAGTATATGTAAGTTTCTGTGCATTACTGAATGCAGCAATACTACATTGACCATCATATACTACCATGGATGRACATCCTATAGGCCATTCATATGAATTAACATTTAATGCTGTGATAACCCAACTTCTATTTTGTGCAACATTGTAGTATTAGGGAGACTCATACAGCCACAGGAGTGATGTCTGATAGTCAAGGCAAGGTGGTTCATAATGAAGTGTTTTCTCTGTTTTGGGGTTGGTTGGTTTGAGAAATGTACCTCCATCTGGGAAGCAGGGTGATATAATTGAATGKAGCATGGATGTGTTTCTGTTTGTTTTCTTTCCCCCTGCCTTGTGACAGACTGGCATCCTTTAAAGTCGTAGCAGYGCTTTTTAAGTGATTTTGTTTCTCCTCTTTGCAAAATGGAGAAGGTATCACAAATGTTTCCTCACTTTAAAGCTGAGGTTTTACATTTGAATGGCCCAAATGGGCACAGAGCTGCCACATGACTTTGTGTGATGCCCTGCCACTCTGGCTGTGGAAGTGGCTCTTCTCCCTTCCTGTCCGAGGGCAYGTCCTACAGTCTGCTGGGGGCCACGCTGCCACCCAGAAGCACCCAGCTGGTACSCACCTCACCAACCTGTTCTTCCTTACTGTGCTTATGCTCGCATGTGTATGTGCATGAGGAAGGCACATACTGGCAGTGTATAGAGTGCCTTATTGCCTTGAATTGCTCTTTCAGAGGCACAGTTTGTACCTAGACCAGAAATGCACCAAGTGATGCTGCTTTAACATGAATGTAGATTAACTTTACTACTACTGGATGACACAAGCAGTATATGTTTCTGGCTTTAGGATTCGATGGGGTATTTGCTGTGGGTGCTAGTGAGATGAAATGTGGTTTGTCATGCTAAATGCAGGAGTCCTCTCCAGGATGTAGTTTGCTTCTGTGTTGTGAAGTAAACTGGCTCAGTGCCATGTGTGTCCAGATTTAAACAAATTGTTTGTCTCGGTTTTCTTCTGCTGCACTCCACCATATTTCATTCTCTGCCAAAATTGAGAAAGTAAATTGCTTTTCCTTCCTTAAATCGTTTCCTTCTCTGGTTGACATAATCTTTTGTGTTTTGCTTTATTTCCTTATTTTCTTTATTAATTTTTCCCCTTTCCGTCTATTCTTTCTTTTCTATTGGGATTCTGGAACATACTCAGAATTCAYAATACTGAAGTTTGCAGATGGAATGAGTCTCAGCTATTGCTCTATCCTTTCTGCATGCCTTATTTTTTTGTGTTTGGATTCATTTATTTTAGCTTTTGGACTGTGAGTTTTTAAAGGCAGTGGCCATCCTATGTTTGTAATGTCTTTATTGTTACTGCCATATAAATAATGAAAGCATTTGTTCTGTAATGCTGAAATGGCRTTTTCTCACCTTTTGGTGTGTTTTTTAGACCCAGTACAAAATGTGGTGCAGATTTTGGAGAAACAGTACTTGGAAGAGAAGCGGAGTGCCCTGGAAGAGCAGCGGCTGATGTACGAGCGCGAGCTGGAGCAGCTGCGGCAGCAGCTCTCCCCAGAGAGGCAGCGCCAGCATGGCAGCGATAGACTCTCCTATGCTGCACATGCTGCTCAGCAGAAAGTGAACCTCTGGACAGAAGAGAGGTGAGAATACTGGAGTTAAAACCAATGAATCAGTAAGAACTACCAGGGTGTAAGCAAAAGATCCAACTTGAACCWTCTGGCAGAAATTGTCTTTTTATTGTAGCAAAGATCCACCTTSAGCAAGATCCACCACAAGATCCACCTTCAGCAAGCAGTTCTTTTAGGATTAAATTCTAATGTGAAATGGGTACAAGGTCTTCCAGTTGGTTTGATAAACCATTCRCATAAGCATTTTATTGGTCAGTGTTAAAACACTTTTTTTTTTTATTAATTCTTAAAGTTAAAAAGAAATTCTACTGAAATGTTTGTCTCAGCCCTTACAGGTTAAGTTAATTCTGGGAAGAAAGGACAGCATAGGAGCAAGCTTTTCCGTGCAGGCTAAGGAGTCTCCTCAGGCATATTCTTTGAGAATATACAGTGAAGAGAGTATTTTGCAATCAAAAGCCACACACACACAAAAAAAATGAGGCTTTACGTTTTGCAAATGCATTTCTCAAAGTAACCCCAACCTCAGAGGTGCATTGCTATGTTTGAGTACTGATGAAGTCACATACGATATGTTTGAGCTACTTGGGAAGAAGTGGGAGAAGAGGCTTGCGGTGGAGTGAGAGCAGGAGCTCCTTTGCAGASGGGCAACCTGAAGGCAGCTTTGGAGATAGAGGGTTGTGTGATTTGCAGGAAGAATGTAAGAAGTGGGCTAGGGAGGTGCATGCAGAATTTAAGTAGTGTGWGAGTGTTTTTGAAAATGAGAGAAACTTGTTCTTGGTTTTAGTGGGGAGACAAAGATGTTTTGGTAAACAAACATACTCTGCCATTAAGTTTGTTCAGAAGGAAGAATAACCAGATATACTACTAGGCTTTTTTTGCAGGTTTATTTTCTTGCTTTATTTCCTTCTGAATGTTTGTCTTTTGAAACAGAAACTTCATTATTCATTTGGGTTTTTTTCTGTTCATGGTGATTCCAAGTACCCTTTATCTGTATTACTTTTATTCTCTACCATAAGAAATCCTCATACAAGAAAAGTCAACGTGAAGTAAGCCAGGATTGTGTTTCAGCTTTCAATCTCAATGTTAGCTACAGAACAGATCTAGTCCTATATACCCTGCTTGGTTTAGTGTTGCTATAAGGTCTTGTTTTGTAATTCCTGCCAAGTTTGGCCTGGAAAAAAAMCAAAACCCAATCTGCTCATGCACTCACCAATGATGACTAGAATGTTTTCCGTGGCAAATATGGGGAGAAATGTTGCCCTGTTTCAGCTTTAATTAAAATAATTGTTCCGTAAGAGCTAAAACCAGAATCTYTGTATTGTGAACTGAATGTAAAGTATTGCAGTGTCATGGCTGTGATTTTGCAGACTGTTTTAGTGCTATGGCAGCAAAGTGAAAGAAGATGCGCTCTGGTTGGAATCATTCATGCTATTTAGAACTGGCTCGAGCGCAGCAAAGCCATTATGAAATCTTTGATAAATCACTTCAGTAGCAGAGATGAGAACTGGACTTATTGGCAAGGGACAGGATACCTATAAAAAGACAGAATGGGGGGAGCATGAAATGGTAAAAATCTTCTGTTCTGTCTTTGACTGTTAAGAGGAAATGAAAGTTGTAGCTGATGAGCCCAAAGGTAACCAACCACCACATCAATTTATTGATACACCATGAGAATCTAGAGTGGTATCAAGGGGCAGTTCCTGTCATCCTTTTTTTCTCAGTAATTTCTAGCAGCTACTTGGCAAGGAGATCTATTCTTCAAACAAATATTTTTGTCTCTAGAGTTCACAGGTGAATACTTCATTCCGTTGAAATATTTTTAGGAGCTACTTGCTACATTGTTATTWAAAAAACTAAAAACACACGCAAATGCGATTTGTAGTGGTTAGTAAGGGATCTGGTAATGTTTCTCTAGCACTGCTGTACGAGTAAGCAATTTTCTATCCGGAATACCTTACATTTTTCAGTTCTAGAAGAAACTTAGGCTTCTGGAGAAGGGAGGAAAAAAAAAGAGAGAGGACTTTTGGATCWTCTTATTTAAGAAACCAAAATATCTGCTAAGGGGATTTCTGCTTTAATAGTCTGGTAACATGGTGCTGTCAGGGTGCTTGCCAACCAAGTGGCCAGAGTTTGAGAACTGCAGAAGAGGAAGGAAGATTCTGTGTGAAGGATGTGTAAAAGAGCCAGATCCTTGGATTGCAAAGGAATTAATTCATGCCTTGGCTGTGAGTCTGCTGCCACTGCTGCTGGATTTGAGCTGTTTTGGATCAGCCAGCAGAATGGATTTGTTAAGCATCAGATGTAGGCACGTGGTTGTGTTTGCCAAACCAGCTAGAACACGTTACACTGTTTGTTTGAGCTTTATGCTCTCAGGAGAAGAGCAGATATTACCTGATCTGGTATTAAAACCTGCGGGCACAAAGGTAGCTCATCGTAACTCTGAACAAATGTAATCTGCGGGAAGAAGTTAGTACTGGAGCAAACTTCAGCTTATTTAGACCCAGAGTTTAATTTCAAATACTWAGAATCCCAGCGACTTAGTGACCCTTTGTAAGTGTCGGATTTGATTTTGTTGCTGCTGTCGTTTCAGGATTTCACATTCAGTAGTTTTGACTGATGTCCTGATGAAGCTTGATATTTATTTTCTTTTGCAAGAATTAATATGTCTCACTTGAAACATTTTACTACTCTATATGTCTGGAAGGACACTGTCACAGTTCTGTATACAAAACTGGAAGTACAAAAACACACACACAAAAAGATTACCTAAAATAATAGTTTAGCTGTACTACTATAACAACTCTTAAACCATTCGTTTCCCCAAAACCCAACCAAGAAAAAAAATAATGCTGAAGTATGTCCAAGAGGCTAACTAGATCCAGGTTTTTGGATCACGGGAGGGAATGGTGAGAGCTGAATCCCATGCCTCTTGAGTACTTAAAGATCAAAGCTGCCTTGTCTTTGTTAAGCCAGGCAAATGGCTGACAGTGGCTGCAGGTGTGTAGTGCACTCKGGGCATGAAGCACTGCACAGGGAGTAATTCTTGAGCTTTTTTTTTTTTTTTGGGTGAATTAAAAGTTACAGCTGTCTGTGCAGTGAATCTCTCCTGTAGTCAAGAATTGCTCATTTAATCTTGCTAGTCTAGACAGCAGGAGCAAGAGGGACAGGGAAATGGATTCTCCACACAACTATGGGGGAAGGGGACATAAAAATCTACTACCTTTTAAGATCCAGCAAAACCCAGCCCTGGCATTAGTCCAGGCAGGGGGGGAGAGGAACTGCATGCTTTACAGTGCTGCAGAGCTGCTGGTTAATGCTGCTAGGCATTTCTCACTGCTGTGTAATTCCACATTGAGGAACCATCCCAGTGCAAGTGCAACTGCCCAGGGTGCTCTTTGGAATATCTGGAAAAAGATAGCCCCTTGAAAGTTGCTTCCTGGGAGTAAAAGGCATATTAACAGTTCTTCATGACTTGTGCCGTGGAGGCATCCAAAAAGATCTGGACGTGTCTGGCAAATGGGCCAATTTTACCAGTGTTCACAGCCAAGTCCACAAGAATTTAATTGTTTCTCCCAATCTTGTGACTAATGTGGCATATTCTGTTGAAATTAGAAGTATGTGTACATTGTATTTCAGTAGGATTTTGCTTAGGAAAGCTGAAAATTGGTGTGCAGGACTGATAGCCACTGAAAAATCTGATATTTGATCACAGGGCCCATATAACAGGAGATAACAGGATACAGAAACTGCAGCTGGGCTTCTAGAGAAAGGCAGAAGGGGGATTTTCCTCTTGTTTTGCTCAAAAGATAACCAAGTAGTACCTGAAAGGTAAAATAAAGATGAGGTTCCTCAGTGAGAGTGTGTCTTTGTATCGCACATGGAGATACTGTATGTGTCATAGCAGGCTTGCCAAGCTTTGTATTAGAGCAGATTTGCTCAGACAAGCTTTGGAAACCTTTTTGGAATTTGTTGACTGCACAGAGTGTACAAGTTATTGGCCTATATTCATTGATTTATTAGTTACAAAGTAAGTACCTCTGGTTTACATAATATGACTTTTTGGTGTGTGTATATATATAAACGTACACTTGAGCTGGCTGAGGGCCAGCTCTGCTGTACTGCAAAAAGCCCACAGATCGCTGGGCGTAATGTGGGGTTGCAGGGATTGCAAGTYCCAGCACCGTGACCTGAGGAATAGCAGATTTACCAAGATAAAGTATCGCATGTGGGGGCTGGTAGTTTCTGTGCAACATGACTCCAGATTAAAGGGCAGGACAGCTGCAATTATTTCATATCTTCAAAGCTAGGAATATCCCTAGGACTTTTAGCAGATTATCACTGTAACAGCTACCATAGCACAATGGCCTTTTATTTGGGCACTGCAGTACTTGGCCCCTCTCAGCACCAGCATATTTTTTAATAGATGGTAAATGCTTTTCAATAAAATTGTGTGACAGTGTTTGTTAAATTAGTACCATATAGCATTTTTTCTTAAACTTGTTTGAGAAAAGTCTCTGTTAGTCCTCCTATTTGAAACTTTCCAATAATAGAAATAGGTTTCTGTGTATTTTTCATGTTACCTACTGCACCACAGGGATGAATTGTTTCGACAGAGCCTGGCTAAGCTTCGAGAACAGATAGTAAAGGCGAATACGCTGGTGAGAGAAGCAAACTTCTTAGCAGAAGAAATGAGCAAGCTAACTGATTACCAAGTAACACTTCAGATTCCTGCTGAAAACCTCAGTGCCAACAAAAAGGTAATAAGAATTATCAGTACTGGACAATAGAGTAATTCTGCTACTAATCTAAAATGCACTCAACCAACTTAATATAAAAACTTTCTCTCTGTAAAATTATATAGCACCCAAAATRTGGGTACTACCTGGTTTTAATGCTTTGAAAGTGGATGGTTAAAAATAAAAGTTAGATTGTCACCTTAAGTATGGATCTTGTTCTTCCAGCTGTATGATAGCCATATGTGCATGCAGTTTGTCAAGAAGCATTTGCATTATGTTGTGGTAAAATCTAAACAGAATGTTCCATTTTACTTATGTTAACAAAAATTGGTAGTTTTTGCAATAGATCACTACTTTTTTTTTCTCGTGAGAGTGACTGTCTACTTGTGATATTCCTAAAAATATATCAATTAAGATAGTGTACTTGCCATAATTGATTTAAGTGAGACTATTCTTAATGTTACTTTGTGAACAAAATCCAGCTGAGAAGGATAAAAACTTGTTGGATCTTCACAGTATAAGCAATGTATTTGACAGCAGTGATAATATGGATGGCATGAAGAGGAAGACTCTCTGTTCTACATGGGAATGTAACTTGAATGAAGGATGAAGCTACTTATGAGACTTTCCTACAGTAATTCCTTTTTTTTTTTCTCTTCTCCCTCTGATTTAGAGGGGTGCGATAGTAAGTGAACCTGCTATTCAGGTGAGAAGAAAAGGAAAAGCTACTCAAGTGTGGACTATTGAGAAACTAGAGAACAAATTGATTGATATGAGAGACCTCTATCAGGAATGGAAGGAGAAAGTTCCTGAGGTATTTTATATATATTTTTGAACCTCCCTTTTAATATGTTGTACAGATGTAAACAAAATATTTCATATATAAAATGGTACAGTACAGTTGCTGATTTTTTTATCACAGTACTAAAAGATCAGAAGGATCATGCAGAGTAAAACATAGCTGTGCTTTCTCCTCACTGGTATCCTCAAACCAAATTGTGCTGATACTAGCAGAGCCTCCTAATGCCAGCAATAACATCTGTTTACTTGGCATGATGTCGATGCTGTGCAGATGTGCACCAACTCTGAGTGGAAACAGAGGGACCYGTTAAACTGCCTTGCTGAGGAGAAGGGCAGGATACGAGGAGGGGAAAGTATAAGCAAGCTGAGAGTGCAGGTTATACCAAGAATTTGCATGAAAAGTTCATGGTTGTGTATGGGGCACTTTTAGTGACTTCACTTTTGCACCGTGATATTTTATTTTGCGGTTATTTGACCCTCCATGTAACTTGCAGTTTTTGAATTAACTTCTGTACTTTTTCTTTTCTTTTTTTTTTAAACAAACAGCTAAGGAAGATCATTGGCAAAAGAGGTGATCCTTTTTATGAAGCGCAGGAGAATCACAACTTAATCGGTGTAGCCAACSTCTTCCTGGAGTGCCTCTTCTCTGACGTGAAGCTGCAATACGCTGTGCCCATCATCAGCCAGCAGGGGGAGGTAATACTGAGTGGCGCCTTGACGTATAGAATCTATGATGTATGGAGTGTTGTGCTGGGAAAGATTTGCCCCTGTGGATGCTGCTGTTTTTTGCTACAAGACCTAATGCACACCGCTTTTTAGACAAGAAGAGTGATCATCTTGTTTCCCAGGGAATAAGTGTTTTGGAAGTCATACCTTTTCTTTGTTTCAAGTTGCTCATCTACTAAAAGTGTAAATTAAAATTCCTACTATCATTTCAAGTAACTTTTCTTTTTCTTTCCTTTATTTGCTGTTTCCTTGCAGTGGTTAAGAGCCAGAGAGTGCTAGCTGGCTGTTTCGCTTCCTCCTGGGAATATCTGTCTGCTTTCTTAATGTCTTTAAAGCCTTTTTTTTTTTTTTTTTTGCCTAGGTATTTAGTATTTGTCTCGCCCTAGGTTGCAGGACGGCTGCGTGTTGAAGTAATGCGGATCACTGGGTCTGTCCCAGAACGTATAGCAGAAGGAGATGACTCATCTGAGAACTCTAGTGAGAGTGGGAGTCTGGAAGTCATGGATAGCAATGGTGAAATTATCCAGAGACCAAAAAAGCTCTCCTGCAGGGTAAGTGAGAATATAGAGTAAAGTTATATAGCTACAAAGGTGCAAACTGTTACGTAGTTACCATCTAATATAAAATACTAAACTATGTAGGGTATTGCTTGTTTAACTTCCTCTAAGATGCAAAGAGAGACCTAAATGCTAGTAGAGCCTGGGTCAGTCTAACTGGCTGTAGTTGCTACTGACTGAATCAATTCACTTTAGTTTCTAGTATATGTAGGTCAACATTACAAATACTGACATTACAAGGACTGCCCTCCTTGACCAGCATAGTAAGGAAATGTTTTATCCTTATATCAGCATCTTTTATCCACATTATCTTGAGTCTATTACTCTCTCCAAAGAAAGCATGTAAAATGTTGGGTAGGTTATGTGTGTGTAGCTGTTTCCTTGTACCTGTGTTGCTTTAGAAACTTTAGAATCTTTAGAAAGTTGATRCTGTTAAACACTTTACAAGTAAAGCGGAAATAATTGTATCTCTGAGAGCATCTGTTTTGTCTCCTCAGGTGAAAATAAAAGAAGCAACTGGACTGCCACCTAATCTTTCCAACTTTGTATTCTGTCAGTATATGTTTTGGGATCAATGTGTGCCAACAGTAGTGGCACCAGTGGTAGGTCCAGATGTGCCTTCAACTCAGAGTAAGGAAGCTCATTTTACAGTGAACTTCGCTCACTGTAAGGTAATTATTTTTATCATCAAACACTCTTATCAGGAGGATGGTATAATGGAGAAAAACTACTTAGAGCCTTGTTTTTCATGAGAGAAGTGGGAGAACTTCTAGTTATATAGCTAATGACTTTTTGCTGTAATTTAGATGCATTAATATTTCTCTTCATCACCTCCAAAATGTAGCAAGGAGAAATAAATTATTTTATAATACATAATCTCTTGAGTTCATCTCATCATGACATCTTTACTGTGTATGGAAACTATAGTTTTATAACGAGGTCTTATTTTATACTTGGTGGTAAGTTCTAAACTCTAAAGAGTTTAGAGACTATTGGAGCTGTGACATTTCTGTGGAAATCTTCAAAGCATGAAAATTTTAAATACATAAGCAGGAGTTGCCGAAATTACTTGTTTTTTCTCAATCTGACCAGAGTTGGACCTTACAGTCCAAACTATAAGAATTTACTGTGTTGATAATTTGCTGTTTGACCTGTCAAATCAATTGAGGAGTTTGAATTATTTAATTTGGATGTGAGCTTTTTCACTTTGTTTCCAGGACTACGTGGTGAATGTCACAGAGGAGTTTTTGGAGTTCATTTCTGAAGGAGCTCTTGCCATAGAAGTATGGGGTCACAGATGTACAGGCAACGGCAGCTCTGTTTGGGAAGTTGATTCTCTTCATGCTAAAACTAGGACATTGAGAGACAGGTATGAATAAATTACCGCAAAAATATTTATATCTGGCTTCTCAGAGGCTTTTTAGGACTTGTGCTAGCAAAAATCATTATACTGTTGTGACACGAGCATTCATTTCTGCGGGGATTTCTTTTTAGGTGGAGTGAAGTAACTCGACGAATAGAAATGTGGATTTCCATACAAGAACTGAATGAGCTGGGAGAGTATACTGCAGTTGAACTCCATCAGGCAAAGGATGTAAACACAGGAGGCATTTTCCAGCTTAGGCAGGTGTGTATCTTTCCCCTATTATCTTATTTGTGCTTAAATTCCTGATTTTTACTCTTCTCTCTTTCCCCCCTCTCCCCCCCCGGTGTCTGTCTCTCCTTCTCTTCTCCTTCTCCTCAGGGTCACTCCCGCAGAGTTCAAGTCACAGTGAAGCCTGTGCAGCATTCGGGAACGTTGCCTCTCATGGTAGAGGCCATCCTCTCCGTCTCTATAGGGGGTGTGACGGCCAGGTCAACTAAACTGCAAAGGGGATTGGACAGCTACCAGGTAGGACAATTAYTTTTTAAGGCATGAGGTTGTTTTTGTGTGTGTGGCTTTTCTCTTTCTCCCTTTTTTTAACCATTTTAGAATCTGCCCAAAATAGTTCCGAAAGGGACCTTAGTGCAGTGGTGTGTGATGCCTTTCTCCTGCAGGTTTACACGTGTTTGAGGATAGTAGATATAACGTAGGCATATGGCATTTTTTTTGCTTCCTCATAACTCACTGTAACTGAGAGAGAAATAAGTGTGATATGCAAATATAGAAAAGACAGTAGGAGTATGGAAGTGTGGCGGGGTTGTTTGTTTGTTTTACTTAGTGTGTAGAGGTAAAATCTATAGCAGATTTCTAGGTCAGTTAGTTTTCCTCTCCTAAAAGGGATACTGAAAGTTGAGCAGGAGAGAAAAAAAAAATAGTAGTAGTTCAATAGGTGGAGGAAATGTCTCGTAGTGAGCTCCTGTTCATCCTTTCAAAAAAGGCAGAAACAGTCATTGCTGAATGCTAAAGGGCTCTTCAAGGCTGCAGAACAAGCTCTTTATAAGAATAAATGGCTTGAAGCCATTTGAAGCTGATACTGGGCAAATTCATACTGAAAATAAAGACCTCTTTTAAGAGCAAAGGCAAAGAACAAGTGGAAAGAGACCACCTACGGTGGTGAGGAAATGAGTAGATGCATTTGTCAAAAGTTACACTCAGAACCACAAGCAATTAGCCTAAATGTAGATGAACTATAGAATGTAAAGGCTGGATATACTAGAGCAGTTCTTTTCTGGGACTATATTCAGTGTGGATTTTTTTGTTTTCTGCTTTTTCCCCTTAAATGTATTTTTGAAGTCTATAACAAAGAAAATTCTGGTTCTACCGATTAAATAAAACTCTGATTATTTGAATTTTGTAACTTCGGAATTTTACAATTTCCTGTGGCAGAARTGTTTGCATATACCAGTTTGGGGATATTTCTGTGAGTTTCTGTTGAGAAAAATGCATATTTTTTGTGTGTGTTTTACAAAATTTATTTTCTCCTACCAGAAGGATGATGATGATGGTGGTGATATGGATAGTTACCAGGTATTGCTGCTGTTGCTGTCAATCCTATGGCATGGGGCACAGCTAATGCTAATAGCCAGCAACTTTCAAATGAATAAGCATTCTGGAGCAAGCAGAAGCAGCTTTGACATATTCTGTGCATTTCAGAGACTATTTGAGCTATAAAACAATTGCTATTTCAGTGTGTCCTGTGACTTTATACTCTTGCAGTATGCTCTTTTCTCTAGTACTCAGCAATCRGCTCTTCTAACTGACTACGTGAATTGCTGTGTGAACATAAGCTTAGCAATTTCAGTTTAGAATGAAAATTAGCTCATAGAAAATATCTTAGTAAAGAAAACTGCATCTGCATGAATTTTTGCCCACCAAAACTTGCCATGCAGACTTTTTGTGGACTTTCTATTTTCCTAAAGAAAGTTTTCTATTCTTTTAAGCTTGGCAGTTCTTTGAAATGCTAGTGGTGAGAATGGAAGTTATGACTGTGGGGAATACACGAGTTCTGTGAAGCATTTTTCTATTTTAAGCTTATCTAAAAGAAAACAGACCTTGAGCCTGGCATTCTTTGAGTGGATGTGTAGATGTCACAGCCACAATTTTAAAAGCATAAGAGTCATATAGAAATGATAAAAGGGAGACAAGGAAATATCTCTAAAAGAAAAACACAGAACCTCTTTTTGGAAGTTTTATTTCARTTACAGGGCTTTAGAGAAATTAAAACAGTTGAGCAAAAATGTGCATATCCCTCAGGGTAGTTTTAGGTTTTAAAGCAATCTCAAAAATGTCAGTTAGGTACTAACTTCTTGCGGGCTGTTTATGCGCTTCCTGACAAATCACAGAGAGGAACAAACTAGATTTTCCTGTGATGCCACAAAGCATGATTGCATGATGGGTTTTGTTTGCATGAGAAATCTTTTAATTGCACTGATAGCAGCTGCTAGCTATGGAATTTCATGCAGGTTTAGGGGAATACTGACCTGTCTAATCTTCCGGAGAACTTACGATCAACTGCTGATACCTTTTTTTTTTTTTCTCTCTTGTTCCTTACTGTTAAAAAATTTGATTGYTCCATCTATGAGTAATTAGCTTAGTCTTATACGTAATTCTGTAAAACAACTGAGGAATAGTCACATTTTCTTTTCCTCCTGTTGGATTTTGAGGCTCAAAAGCAAATGAGCTTCCATTCGTGGGTGATGAACTACTTGATCAGTATGCATGTTTTTGGGAGGAGAAAAATTTTTGCTTTGTGCAAGCTGTTCAAAAGCAATTCTGATTAAACTACTAGAGAGCTCTCTATCCTATGTTAGGCTGTGGCTGATGTTGACTGTCCTTTCTGTTTTGGCATTAGGAAGAAGATTTAAACTGTGTGCGAGAAAGATGGTCTGATGCACTAATAAAGCGCAGAGAATACTTAGATGAGCAGATTCAAAAGATCAGCAATAAACAAGGTTTGAAATTTAAAAGCTTGGAATTTCTCTTACAAGTACTTTGTTCCTTTGTTCTTCTTGACACCAAAAATGCCATAAATATAAATCTAATCTCTTTTTACTGTAGAAAAATCAGAGGATGATATAGAACGGGAAGCCCGACTGGTGGAACAGTGGGTAGGGCTGACAGAAGAGAGGAATGCAGTGTTTGTCCCCRCACCAGGCAGCGGAATTCCTGGTGCCCCCGCAAACTGGTATGTGTTCAGAAAAAACATGGGAATGGTTTGTGAGCATTGCAGACTAAACAGTAAAAATCTGAAGATGTGTTTTATAGTTTTCCCTGTTCTCCTGAGCTACCACAGTTTACRCTAAGCTGACAGAATGGCTAGAAAATCAGGTTCTGCTTTGAATGTAAAGAATGGTTTGCTTAATTAATGTATTATTGAACTGTCAAAGTTACATATCCACTTTGAAAGAGTGCTAATTTTTATGTATAAGATGACTGAAATATATATTCTTGTTTCATGACATTGTTGAAACAGTTAATTCCATAAGAAACTGATCAGGATATTGAAAACTGTCATMCTCATAGTAAATGCAATGTGCTGTGCCATGGAAATAATTCTTAGTAAAGCACTACCTTTAACTGTATATGTGGCTATACAAGACATTGTCCATATAAGACATGCATTTACCTGCTACGATGTTGAGAGCTTTAATCATAGGTTACAATTTATATGACCATTGCCATGTGTTTGCCCAAACTAGCTTAATTTAAGATTAGTTTAAGTAAGCCTTGCCTTCCTTGTTCAAGCAAGCAATCTGTTTTGTTTCAGGGTTCCACCTGCAGGAATGGAAACACATATACCTGTCCTCTTTCTTGACTTGAATGGTATGTTGTAATGGCACATGAAAACATTTAGTAAAACAACAAAATTTAGCTTAGATCAGTAAATTGATAARTAGATGAGTGAATCTTAAATGTCCAAGAAAATACAAACAAGTTCTGGCACTGACACTGGCTGCTGTGACTTTCAGAATSGTTTCTTTTCTCTTCTTTTCTCTTCCTCTTCTCTTTCCTGAATCTCTATATTGGAATAATTAAGCACAACTCTCTTAAAATTTAAAGTAAAGAATTGGGGAATATATGAGTGCATGGATGAACAATGCAACAGAAAATTGCATGAGAAAGCAAGTTTAATGAAATCCACATTTCATTAAAGCACCAATAGAAAATCTCCCAAGTGTTACAGTAGTTCTTCCACTTAGCTGCAGAGATTTAAGAAGCTAGTTTAATGACAAATGTATTCAGGATATGATGAATGTTTTGTTGGGGTACCTTTAATGGTATTCTGCAATTAAAGGCACTTAGTTTTACATGTGGATAGAACTATTGGGTTAACTTCTTAGGGCACRATAAACAGTAAATAACAAGTGACTGCCATTAGGACTATGTTCAAGGACTTGTTTAGGAAGCAAGCTTGTAAGCTTAAGCATGGACATGAAGTAGAAGAGTATCCACAGGCTTTCTCACAGCCTACTTTCCTAGGCCAGTAACTATATTCAGATAGGCATCACAGTAATGGCTGCTTTAGAACCTGCTTTTCAAAAATGACGTACATTCCTCACAAGAGGTGCTTTTATTTGTGTGTGTTTATTATCAGAGGAGAGTCARCAGGCAGAAAGCCAAAAATGATATTTAAACAGATCCATGGTTCGTTGCACAGCTGTCTTTTTCCTCTGTGCCAAAAACCTAATGCAGCCAGAAATGTTATTCTTGTATAAGATTCCCTGATACATCAGAAGTGATTTAGCTAAGAGATGAGCTTGTTAAGCTGACATGTAGAATTTTCTGGCTCATGTGAAAATGAGTTTGGAGAGAGTCAGCTTGGCTTTCCTTGCTGTTTTAGTATGCTGAAGTCATCTTCAAATTACTTCAAATACAAATAGTGCCTGGTAGTAAGATTACTGTAGTATGAAATATGGATAGRAATTTGTTATAACTTTGCCTCTACATATTAATATTCTTTGGTGTAACCTATTTCATCTTTTTTTTTGTATATTCATTTCCTTAGCTGATGACCTCAGTGCCAATGAACAACTTATAGGTCCCCATGCATCAGGAGTTAACTCAATACTACCAAAGGAGCACGGAAGCCCATTCTTTTACCTGCCAATCATCAAACACAGTGATGATGAGGTAAATTGTTAGCAAGTCCCTTCTCAGCAACAGTAACTTGTGTTACTGCTTTCTTCTTTTGATTTCCTTTCTGCTTGCATGCATTTAATCCTTAATCCTATTTTTGTCTTGCAAATATCTAAATATAGCGCTGCCTTTAATTTTTGGTGTATTCATTTAAGATGTGAGGGAATATGACTTGTTGGTTCTTTTGCCTTAATGCAGAGGCAACAAGTTTTAACTTTTTTTCCTGACAAAGGAGTAGTTCAGCAGTCTGACTCAAAATCCCTCTTATTAGCTTACCCCTTCATCATTCCTCTTGCAGGCTCTTGATTCYTCCAAGAAAAATACTACTTTTATTGTCCAAACCAGTCAAATTTTCATGTTTAAATATTTTTTTTCTTTGTAGCTCTCAATTCTTTTTGAAATAAAAAGGTTGAGGATTGTTGGAAATTAATGGTTCTGAGTTACTGGAGTTACATAACTTTCAATTCTTCTCATACCAGTTCAGTTAAACCAATACTTAAGAGAATATTCCAGGATAAATGGGATGCTGAGTTGGGGGCAGGCAGAGGAAGGGAAAGATGTTTTGCAAGATGGAAAAGCATTTATTTTGCATAGGTCTTAGCCTAATCCAACACACATGGAAATTTTCCTGTTGAATTTGATAAGCTTTTGATATAGTTGCAAGAGGATTTGCATTCTTTTSCCCAGTCTGGGGCCTGCGGCTGTGCAGGGACATCGTTTTGGGTGCTGGTTCGCACTTGACAGGCATTACACTCACGACTGCGACTCACCAGACTTTCCTATCTCTGTCWCACTAGTTCTGATGAAGTCCTTGCTGGAAATGGATTTGCTCCATTTTGCTCACTGGTCTTTATTTTTCATTAAAGAGCAGTTTGGGTTCATGTTAGATTGTAAATTATGCCTCCTGTTAGAGTAACTGAGTTTTTGATTTCCTTTACTCTCCTCTCCTGGTTTGCCTGGGTAGGTCTCAGCCACTGCTGCCTGGGATTCTTCGGTGCATGATTCAGTGCACCTGAACAGGGTAACTCCCCAGAACGAGAGGATTTACTTGATAGTGAAGACCACGGTGCAGCTCAGCCACCCGGCTGCAATGGAGCTGGTGCTGCGCAAAAGGWTTGCGGCCAATGTTTATAACAAGCAGGTAACAAGTTTATGTTAATTTGGTGTTGTTTGGTAGCCTTAATTTCCTGAGCCTCTTTTTCTTAGCTGCTTGCTTCATTTTGCATAAGTTTAATCTCTCCTATGCTTGTAAAAGATTAAAAAAGAAAAAAAAACCCTACATTAGCATAGATTGCAGTGAAGCTGTGCACTTCTGACATACCACTTCAAGCTGTCCGTCTTTCAGTTTGATTTGTTTCAGAGTAAGCTGCTACCATTGCAGCAACAGCATTAAAAAAAARATTTCAAAAAGAGATCTCCTGTCGGAACAACTTTATATTTTTTGATTCTGAGAAATTTGCAGTAGCTTATCCAATATAAGATCACTCTGTTCCTGACAGCATCTTGGAATATTCAGTGTAAATACAATATATTCGCTTCCTTTCATATTCTATTATTTATAAATCAGGTTTGTTCCCCAGCACCACCCATACATACACATTTTTTTCTAGCTATTCAAAGCTGATCTCAAGTAAGGTATTTTCTTTGGTCACGGGAGTGGATTCTATTCTTTATTTGCAGTCCTGTGGGTTTAGGCAGCCAGATGCTTTCTGAAACCACATTCCTTTTCTTTTTCCTAAATTATTGAGAAAATGTTGAAGATTTTTGGCAAGAGGTATGAAAAGAAAAAAAACCAAACCACTATTATATTACCAAACAATTTACTGCATAGYTGAGTTCTTTGCCTTTTTGTATTCGGTGTGTTTTCTTTTGCTAATTTCATTTGTCTAAAATGTCTTATTAAATGAAAATCAAGTTTACTGATTTAAAGGACTAGTGGACAGTCAAAGAAATTAAACTTGCAGTTTATRTGAAAACTGTTTACTGTTGCAATTATAGTTAGAAACAGCATTACRGAAATCAGGGTTTACTGTAGTAAAGAAATTTTTATTCAAGTTTAACATTCCTGTTTAGCATTTGAATTGTTTAATATTCACAAAATGAAAAGTGTGGGTATCAGGCTTCTAACAACTGCATTTTTCTCAATTTTTACAAGCTGTTTTACAGCTATTTTATGAGCTATTTTATAAGTATCAGTGCAAAATGGGAGTAAAATGTTACTGATTGGACTTGGTAGGGTTTTGTACTAAGTGTTACTGTATAAATTAAGCAAGTTGTAACACTGTAAAGAATGCTTAAACTGTTACTTGGTCTGAAAAGTAACTTACAGAATTTTTGTCCTGGGAAATGCACTTCTGTAATGAAACAAATTTTTACATTGCCGCCGCCTTAGTGTCATAAATAGTTGTTGTTAATGCAGTAATTCAAAATTATTTTGTTTCCAGAGTTTTACCCAGAGCCTGAAAAGGAGAATATCCTTGAAAAATATATATTACGCCTGTGGAGTAACCTATGAAATAGTATCCAATATCCCAAAGGTAAATTATATYGTATTTCTCTGGCAAATTCACGAAGACAAATAGATTAGAGTGGGAGATACTGACTGGGAAGTGCATGTTTGGTGTTGCTGATATCAGGAATTAGTTTGGTGGTAGTATAAATAGTTTTATATACATGACTTGTACAAATTTTAAACTTATAAAACTGATTCTAAAGCTAAACAATTGGACCATTTGAAACATAAATAGATTTGTCAACTACCTCTTTGTTGCTTTGATTTGGGAAGGAATTTGCTCGTTAATTGATAACGTAGGGGGTTTCAGGTTGTATTCTCCTTATTTCTTTAGGAGGTTGACTACAGTAAATGTACAAAACTAGCCCAAGCTTGAGCTTCTCTTAGTTCAGCATGACTTATACCTGCATTKTAAATTCTCTGCTCTGTGTAAGGATTATGGATTCAAATTAATTTCTGGGTTTAGATAGCCTGAATACGTAAATTAACACATTCCAAAGATTAAAAATAGACTGTAAATTAAAGTGCTTAGTAGTGCAATTTAAAATGCAGGCTACGGAAGAAATTGAGGATCGTGAGACCTTGGCACTGATGGCTGCAAGGAGTGAGAACGAGGGGACATCTGATGGGGAGACCTACATGGAAAAATATACCCGAGGTGTCCTGCAAGTAGAGAACATTCTGAGCCTGGAACGACTAAGACAGGCAAGGAACAAGCRTTTAGTGCAACTTTAAGAAATGTCTTATTGTAATTTGTAGAGGTGCTTGATGTTTTTGATTTTAAAATATTAAATGTGGGAGGTTTGGGAGGGTGTATTTCTAGTTTTTGAGAGAATAAGCACAAATATGGGACAGGTAAATGTAATTGTACTACTGTGAAATAAAGCAAGCCCCAAACTAGTGAATGCAGTAACTAAGCTAATGGGAGCTTAACAGAGAGACCCTGAGAAAGAAAGGGCCGAAAAATGTAAGTTTGTATGTGTAAATTAAATTGTGTAAATGTATAAACCTTGTTTGCAAGAAGCAGCAATTAGACACACTGTGAAAAAAGCTTCTACCCTGCTTGATGACTTGGCAGAGGGATAATAGTAAGTGTCCAGCTTTGCTGCAAGTGCATCTCTTAATGTGCTTTTCTCTCTGTAGGCAGTCACAGTGAAAGAAGCACTGTCCACCAAGGCAAGAAACATCCGCAGGAGCATCAGCTCGCCAAATGTCCACAATGTGAGAATCATTTCTGGTCTCTGATAAGTTAGTGCTAACATGGGTTTTTTTGTCTGTATGCATGTGTGCGCAGGCTTGCGTGCAGATGTAATATGTGGTTGTTACCGTACACCACTTGTGTATTCTAGAATTAATACAAGTATGGAAATGCTGGCACAAGTGGAAATGACTCAGAGGGGTCACTGAGTAGAAACAACTCCCTAAACTCTCCATCCTACAGGATAACAAAGGAAGCTTTTGCTTTGTTTTTTTTTCAAAAGCTCTGTTTTACTTTTTTTTTCCTAGTGTAAGGAGATAGTTTGTTTTATATGTATTTTGTGAGTATACTTTGTATATTGTGAATTCACGTCAACCCCTCAAACAGCACAAATATTCCTGTCCTTTCAGTGTTAAGTGAAAACAAAACATAATATTTATTATGACCAAAGAATTACAGCATTTCCTAAGGCTTTATACTTTAAGAATAAAAGCTAGACATTTTCTCATTCTGCCTGCTGGTGTTTTGTAGGTGTCGTGCAGCCGACTAGATCTTTCTGCCTGTGATGATGATGATAAGGTAAGCAAATTTTGATGCTCATAAAAATGAACAGCACACACTTTTTGTCTCTTAAAACAAGATATATTTGAGATTTGGAGGAAAAGAAAATTTTTTTTTACTGTTTGTTTAAATGCTATGCTAATAATATTTTGTGTTAAACYTATTTTTGTTCTTCTCTACTCTTCATGTTAGGACTGTTAGCTTAATTCTTAGCTGATAGTTGAGAGGAAATGGGAAGATACAGGAAAACCTAATATCATAGAATCATAGAATGCCTAAGGTTGGAAGGGACCTCTAGAGGTCATCTAGTCCAACCCCTCTGCACASGCAGGGTCTAAAATATACTAATATAATATATTAGTTTAATATACTTCACTAAAAATCTTATTCAATCCTTAAGAGTCACATGGGACAAAACTATTTCTAAGTTGCAATTCCTCAACTGTTTAAAAACAAAAAAAAGTCTGCATTTGCCTGTTAATTTCTCCATATTTGCCTGTGTCAGATTGTACATTTATGTATTTTTGTTTCTTAGGGTTGGTCTGAAAGTCACCTAGATATATCTGACTGTTCTTCCAGTTATCAAGATGTATCRTGCTATGGTACTTTACCCAGGGAGTCCCCTCGCAAGAGCAAAGATGGCAGTGGTGAGACTGTCGGATAAATTTGTAATGACATTCTGCTTTGTTTGCTGTTAGGCTGAAAAGCACATTACTRCAACTTTAAATTGAAAACTAAGTTCTCAGGGCTTTTTTCCCCTCTTAAATATATTRTCTGGCTTCTTGATTTAGCAGCTGAGCTTGATCTGGAAAGAGATGGGAAAAGAGAAATGCATAAAAACATGCAGGAAAGGATGGGAAATTGGGGTGTCAAAAATAAGAGAAAGAAAAATAAACTAGATTGGAAATGAAGCAAAAATGGAAATAAAGGAACTACTATAAGCTTATGAATTTGAAAATTTAAGATGCTTTTATCAAATAGGGAAAGGCCTTTTATGAGTTCTTACAAAATTTGGGTATTTGCTCTTGCCCATCAGTGTGGCACAGATGCTTTATTTGGTTTTGGTCAAATTGTTGCAAGATGTTCCTGAGTAGGCAGCATAGGTAGAGAAGTACTGAAGGAACTAAGAGGCATGAAGAGTTTATTCTTTGCTGCTTGGCCTATTATTTGCCTTTCAGTCACACTGATCATGTGTGATTGCTGGCTTCAAGCAAGTATAACAAGAATTACAGCAGAGGAGAGCTTGGGCAAAGGAGGCAAGGAGCTTTCAGGCATGTTTTCAAGAGCCCTTCCTGCGGTTTTAATAACTCCAATGAAAAGGAGAAATAGGGAAGCTTCAGAATGCAGGAGGCAGGTATTGCTGCTCTCTGATTTCCTTCTGTTTCCAGACTCCTCAAAGGGACATAATTTCCTCGCATAGAGCTCGGTAATAGCTCATCCTTGGACAGTGGCTGAATACTACAATATTGCCTGATATTCTGTAGCCATTTACTTTATGGATGCATGACTCCATTACCATCATTTTAGGTTATTCTCTTGCAGTCAAAATGTGAATTGACATAAGGTATACATATACTTTTTTTTTTCCTAGGTGTCGTATCGGAGAATTCCCATACTTTAATGGCAAGTCCCTTTAAAGCATTTTCTCCACAACCACCAAAGTTTTTCAAACCATTAATGCCAGTGAAAGAGGAACATAAAAGAAAGACTCCACTTGAAAGGCGACCTCTGCTTAGTCAAGAGGTAATTTTTATGAACAACCTTGTTTTTATGGACATAGTTATTTTGTGTGCTTGGAAAACTGTTTGCAGCATGCAGCTTTTGCAAGAAGACTTTGTAATTCTCTGGTAAAGTTAATGGATTTGGAGATTTTTGTTTGGTATACACTTTTTTAAATCTGAAACACTGGGCTTGTTTCACTTCTTGGTAAGTATTTTTCTTACTTCTTACTTCTTACTTCTTACAGGGTACTTGTGTTCTACTTTAAAGTAACAGTAATTCACGTTTTTCTTCAGCAAGATGGTGCTCTATTTTTTTCATTGTGGATGGTAATTCCATCACAGTGCTCCAGGGTGGCTACAATTCTGGCCTTTATTCCTCATCCTAAAACAGTCAAGAGCAGTGCCTGAGTTTCCCTTGCTTTTAACTTGAATATTTGTATAACCAGCGTGTGTTTCACTTCCAAGATGTCTCGCTGCTTCCTAACCTGCACRAGTTCGATGCTGTGTCATGTTGTTGTGATGTGTTGTGTGTCTTAAACTTTGCAGAGCATGCCCTCATCTCAGGTACATAGTGCAGGCTGTGTTGTGCCCTCACGGAGCAGTGCCGGCAGCATGCCAGTAGAAAGCAATAGCATTCAGGAGGAGAAGATTGTAAGTTGTGCCTGGGTTTCTAAAGCCTGCCGGGGGGCTTAGGGCTGCTTGGTGGTGGGTTTAAGGTAGCGGGGCAAAAGGGGTTATGTGCACGTAATCACTTGCAATTGAAACTAATGGTTCTAATGAACRGTTGCTGCCTGGCTTGTGAATGCAGTCTGTGATTTGAAATCACTCAGCTGATTTCTTTGATTCTTCCTCATGTGGGATTTTTTTTTCTTGCAGGGAGGGTGGGAGAGGGGAGGTTTGAACACAGTGCACAAATGSTCAAGGAGAAGGGGGATTAGTGAATCCTGTTGCTGTCGCTCTAATATACCTGTGTATGTTACCCAGATTTTGTGACTATACCCCAGAGTAAATGGAATGACCCCACTTGGTGTAAGTAACCRTGCATTTAGGTGTGAGTGCACTCTGAAAGCTTCTAGCTGGCTGGTGTGSAAGTAATACGACTAAAATAAGATGGCAGCTCTTCATTAACCGGCAGCCTATCCTCCTCATAATTCAGGCGGTGCGCTGAGGTGGAGGGCTCTTGTTTTCCCTTTTCTCCTGTCAAATCCCTTCATCACTGCTGCTTCAACAAAAGGTTGTATCATCATTTCTGCTCTGGAAAAGACTTATTTTTAGGGCTGCGGAGCTTGGCTGTAAATATTTGCTTTAATCTGAGCTTTCGACTTTAAATTTGGAACCTTGAAATGATTTCTCTGAAGAGCATTGTAGGCTTCTTAACACACAAAGTGCCCAGATGGGTTCTTCCAGTTCAACATCTTCATTCTGACCATATAGCCAAACAGCTGAGAGAGTTCTCCTTTCTCATAATGCCACTTTGTAGAGGATAACAAAGTATCCGAGGGCTCTCCTGTTCACATTTGAAGCTTGGCTCCTGTCTAGATAGCAGCTGCTYTGTGCTCCATCCTGTTACTTTTCCATAGCATGAGCCAGCACGTCAGCTGAATCACAGGTACAAGTAGCACCAAAGGATTTTTGAAGGCAAAATCTTTTGTTTGGTTGAAAAACAACCTACAGAAACTACATTGCTACAAAAATTTCCATAGACTCTTCAGATCTATTTTGCTTTCTTCGGTTAAAACAGCATCCTTAAGTCTTGCATGCCGGGCATTGCCAAGGCTTTTTTCTTTTCTTGCAAGATACAAAGGCTCCTTCRTGTTTTGCAGAGCTGGAACAAGTGCAGGTTAGACCATACTGGAGTTTTTATTGCTCACGTTTGGCTGAAGGGCAGTGTTGTGTCTTGTCATGGCTCCACAGTGAGGAGCCTGTTCCCTGCTGCCAGATCCACGTTGCTGATCTGTACTCTGAGTACCCAATGCAAGGCACAGAGCCTCTTGCTGCAAGCCAACTGCTGGGTGGTGAGGGTAGCTCCGGCTGCTGATACTCGCTTGTGTTTTCTAGATTGCACAGTATTTTAAAAAATCCTTTAGAAATAACAAAGTGACTGAACAGAAAGCTAGTAAACTTAACTGGGCTAATGTTCTACATCTGAACAGGCATGAGTAGTGGGGGGAGGAGTTGGCTGCCTTCTTGTGTTTGTCTGGAGTGCRTTCCTCGGTGTTCCCAGTGCCTCTGTGAAAGGGTTAAAAACAGAACTAAAGCTGTTAACAAAAGTATTTATCTTTGCTTGGCCTGAAATATAGCMGTCAACCTACAGTTTCAGATGTTGCTTTCATTTGTGTTCAATACTGCAAGTATTTCAAAAGGGAAGCCTAACGTAGCGGCATGCACCGTGGTGCATGAGTACAATGCAGTAYGTTAGGACTGCAGTGCATGTTTTCACACTGTGTTTGAATTCTGCCTATAATTAACACATCCTAAGCTTTTTTGCCTGCTTAAGGCTGTGAAAATGGAAACACCTGTGGTGCAACTGCTGAGCAGTAAGTACTGCTCCTTTGAAATGAGCAGGACAGGAACGAGTATCATGGAGGTTACATGAGAGCTCTAGTTTAGGGATCTGAAGACTTGGACTTAACTTCTCTGTTCACTGSAAAGACATGTTTGTTGCAGAGCAACTGTAGGAAAGCCTCTGTTGGATTAGTTCTGACTTAGCGATTTAGCAGCAACACAGGCTATTTGCAGTCTTCTGTCCTTGGTTCTTGCTGTCACCTTCTTCCTCTTATCAGTTAAGTCTGAGTTTTGTTGAAGTCTTTCTGTGGCTTCCCAGGGAAATGGCTGCAGCTTCCTTAACAGTTCTCCAAGGATTTTATCCTTGGGTTCTGCTGCTGGCCTCAGCTGTATAGGGAGGCTTTCTTTCTTTTTTCCTCCCTCTATATCCACAGGGTTTAGAAAAACCCTGGAGTTGCTTTATTTCTGCACTTTTCCTCTCGGAAAGCTCAGAAGGAAACCTCGAAAGTAGCAATTKTTCTTATTCTCACCACCTCCCATTGGCTGCGTTCCTCATGACCTGTGTTCTCAGCAGTAAGGCCGCATCTCAGTACCTTCTCTTTAACGCTCGTGACGACAGACAGGCTGGAGCCCCACACAGCTCTTCCTGTGGCTGCCTCTGATCTGCACATCTGTAGAAGCACATAAGGGTCATAGTGGCTCTTGCTTATTTTCAGTAGTCTATGTGAGGCTTCATAACCCTGGCCCCTTCTCTCCGGAGACACGAATCACTTCCAAATAAGCCCTTCATCCAAACTTCTTTATGAGAAAATTCTGAAGCGGATGCTAAGCTGATATCTGAGCAAATACTAATGGTCTGAAATCTGGTTAATTGGTCAGGTGCACTTGGACAAGTAGAGGTATCTTATTCAGATGCTCATTGCTGTGCTAACAAAAAAAATTGATATGACTGGCAGTGCTGTTTCAGCTTAAGGCAGTTCTGTATGGGTAAGGTGGCTGAGTTTTAGCAGTTATGAGCTTTCTGCAGAGACTGGAAAATATAAGAATGGAAATAAACCTTTGTATCAAAAAAAGGTCACAATGAGCAGCAATAATCACCTCCAATACAGAATAAAGCAAAATGAAATTATTTAGAGATATTTAGGGAGCCTTTACAGTTCTTATGTAAATCAGAAACAGAAAGTTCTGGTTAGAGTGGATGCTGTGCCACATAAGCATGTGTCTCCTAATATCTATTCATGTGGATATTTTAGACATGGCATTATTATGGAGTAAGCAAATTTGAGAAGCTTCTGTTTGCTCCGTGTGCCACTGCAGCTTTGCTCAATGGAGGCGTCTGGACAGCAGAGAGGTGCCGGCGCGCGCCACAGCGGTGACGTTTCCATTCAGCAGTGACACGCAAGATCCGGCGTTAGGTTTTTTTGGAGTTTTCTGAAAATGTCATAAAACTTGGAAGTGAAAACTGAAGAGAAGTTGGTACCTTAAGTGAAAGTGCCCTTGTAGAGTGGGCTCACTTCCTGTTTACCAGAAGGCAAAAAACTCCAGCAGTCTGTCATCCTTTTCCTCATCTGTAAAATATTTTAAATATTTACTTCACTTAAGGAGCGTTGAGAACAGTTGTAACAGTCGGTGAGCATTCGGATCCAGAAGAGCAACCAACACTGGGATAAGTCAGTGGGTAAATGATGCAGTTTTAGAGAGGCGAGGGGGCACGGTCTCGTTTCTCTCCTTTGCTAAACTTCCAGGGGAAGGATAGGCAAGTTCAGCAGGCCACCTGGAAGCAGCCGTTGCAGGCCTAGTGCCAACGGAAGCAACTTCGTAAGGTGGCTCCAGGGTATCTGCTAAATAATGGCCCCATTTTGGCTATGATTAATTGRGTGCTCAAAACAAAATTACAGCTATGGGTAATGTCTTGCTTGTGGGTCTGAAAGCTTTTCTCATTTCTCTAGTTGAGTCAGTTGGTCTAATAACAACCTTTACCTGCAAGCTTGGTCCTGTTTATGTCCTTAGATCATCATAGACATGCCAAAATACTGTGACTGAAACAGTGTAAGAGCTGAAGTCTGTGCTTAAAAGAAAATAACCAAAGCTTATGTAAGTAGAGAAAAATGTCCGTGCGCATCTGCTCTAGCGTTAGACCAGAAAGTGACTTGTAGTACAAAGGAGYAGGTGCTGGGTAAGCACTGTGCTGGTTAGTTCAGGAGAAGAGCAGTTTATTGTAGAGATTATTGTTACACACTGGGATAACGTGACAGTCTTGGATATTGCGATGCAATCCTTTTCAAGAGGATGCTTATCCCGAGTTTCATCCCTTGGTTCTCAAACTATGCTGTTAGCTGCTCCAATGCTCTGCTTTTCTTCCGTCAGAGATAAGTGGTGGCGGGTTGCTGCGAGCAGGGAACTGCTCTAGCTACCTTAGTGCAGATCTGCCTCAACTTGCACTATCACTACGTGAAATCCAYGATGCAGATAAAGAGGGAGAGAAACATTAGGCACCTGAGCTCCTTCAGACCAAAAATACTTGAATGTTTTTTACTTTTCCGAAAGTATTTTTCCTTCTATGGGTGGTTTACTTTAATGGAGCATTTTATAAGTATATAGCAGGAACAGTGAGGTGCTCGAAAGCCCTCCTGGGAGCCCTGCCCACGTGGGTGCTGTGTTGCAGGGTGACCTCTCGGGTGCCTCGTGACGAGCTGAAGCCCTCGACCCACGGCGGTGCTCGCGGGAGCCCTGGCTGCTCTCTCGTCACTCCGAATCCCTGCTGCTTGTCCAGATGCAACCCAGGAGACCAGGGAACTAACTCCAAAGGCTCTGGGATTAGCTAATATCTAGCAAAATCCCCGTTTGTTTCTCTCCAATATGGATGTGTAGGCACACAAGGACTTTTGTAGAGATTCCCTGAAATACCTCCCCCTTTTGCCTTTATTTGCAAATACCATGAATGTGTTCAGCTCTTACAGCTAAACAGTGGCAAGGGGAAAGCAAAGCTGTTTAGGCTCATTACTGTCAGATTTATAGAAAGTCCCATTGTGCAAGCTGGTTGTGAGTAATCAGTATTGCAGATTAGCCTTTTAAAGGCCTATTCAATTCAGATTTTCATTTATCTTGTGGATGGTCAAGTAGTTCTACAAAATACCTCTAGTAGAACATCTTAATTGGTCTAAACCTTAGGGAGCAACATTTTATAGTGCATGGCTTTCAAAAGCAGAGTGCAGTGAAAAGATGCACAGACCTAACCTCATAACAGTAAGAGCATCCTTGTTCACAATTTTATTGCTGTATGTTTTCTGAACTATTAAAATTCATCTTATTTTCTAAAAATCAAATAGCTCATGTAACAGCTCTGTAATTTCCATTCAGAAGTGGCTTCAGTCCTCCCAACAGAGAATGTTTCTATACATGTGTGTGTATATTTCTCCATGCTCCTAAGGGGAAAAAGTCTAGGAAGGCTAATCTTTTTGAAAACTCAGTATTGTAAGTAGCTAATCCCCCTTGACTCTCTCTYCTGCAGGACTCTGAGGAGGAAGACAGTGAATTGGAGGCCATTAATAAGAAGTTAAGCCCGCAGGGTTTTCCAAGTTTCCGGCCTTATGTCCCAGAGGAGTTTGCCGACTTCAGTGTTTACAATGCTAGCCTGGAGCACAGGGAATGGTGTTCCTCCAAAACGGACTTCATGAATTCACGTGCTCTTGAGAAAGAGGTATCCCGCAGCCCCACCACGAGCAGTATCACTAGCGGCTACTTTTCCCACAGTGCCTCTAACGCAACCCTGTCTGACCTGCTTGTTCCCTGTAGTGATAGCACAGATCAGCTAGCCGCTCACGCCAAGGAGCTGGACTTTAGTGACTCTCCCGCGCCATCTCTTGCACACGATTTAAGAACTTCTTTGAACAAGGAGGCTCGAGAGTCAGAAAAGGAGTTAGTGACAGAAAAGTTCCCCGAGTCACCACTGAAACAAAACAGTGCCTTAACGGAGCAACCATCACTGTCCCTCAATGCCACTAAAAAAGACTCTCAGCAGTTACCCGCAGCAGGATCATTTTCAGCATTAGATTCCTCCACTGACAAAAATCCCTGTTGTACCATTGAATTTTCAACGCGTGAAGTGACCGTGGAGCACACGATGGACATCCTCGAGGATCATTCATTTACTGAGTTCATGGGCGTTGAAGATGGAAAGGACTTTGACCACTCGACAGCTCCGATGGTCAGTTCCGACGGGTCCCCCAGTGGGACAAGCGGCTCCRACCGGGAGCAGAGCGCCCGCCCTGGCCAACCGGGCTCCCTGAACACTGTGGGAAGCCACGAGTTGGTCCTGGAGCCTCAGAGCAGTGCGGAAGCTCCCGTGCATGGCTGCCTTGGGAAGGACCACCTGGACGCATCCGACGGCGAAGAAGGCGCCGCTGTGGCTCAGGCCCACGTCGTGCCCAGCTGGGTGGCAGTGGGTGAACAAGTCTGTGTTGGAAGTAATAAGATGGGCACAGTGAGATACRTCGGAACGGTGGATTTTTCAGCTGGAATCTGGATTGGCGTTGAACTGAACGTTCAGCTGGGTAAGGCGAAACGTGCCCTGCGTCGCTGATGTGGCTCGCGTGGCCTGGTTYAGGGTTTCACCACAATGTTCAGGGTTGGGAAACCTCTGCTTTAACTTGGCCTCTGATGCACCAGTCTTCTAGGCTTTCCATTATCGAGATGCTTTGATTGGTAGGAGTTGTTTTTCAAAAATCTGTCCCAAAGCCATATTTTTCTCYGGAAATAACACTTTATTTAAGTGGCACTTTCTATTAGTAGCCATTTATTTATTTATGGGGGTGGGWGGAAACACCTAAAATTGGCAGATATTTTGACCAATATGTGTTCATGGGCAGTGCCAATAATGGAAACTGCAATTGCTTGTCAGATGGCACTGTTGCCTAGAGCTTTCACAGAGATTTTATTTATTTATTTTACTTAAGGGAAACTTAGTAATTGAGCATAATTTTTAAGCTGCAGTTTAATGGAAAGAGAAAAAGCATCGTGGTACTGCAAGAGCATGTTTCCTACAACAAATGCTCTTTACAAATGATCTTTTGGAAAGGTGATATTTTCAGCATTGCTGAAATTTTAGCTAAATTTTGAACCTTATAAGTAATTGATTTTTGAAATTGACAGGTTTATTTTATAAAATGAGGGAAGTTTGAGCTTCTAAACTTTAGTTACAAAGTAATATTGCAGGGGATGGTCCCTTCGATCGCAGTTCAAACCCACCCTTCCAGGTTTGCTCCCCCTCGCGCGCGTTGTGCTCCTGATCCYGCCGCTCAGAGCTCAGCCCCGGCCCCACAGCAGGCGCCAGCCRAGGGTGCTTAGCACGTGTGGTGGTGGCCTTGGAGCACAAGGGGGTTCCCCCTGGTTAACAGCCTGTGTGTTTCCTTCCTCCGCTGAAGGGAAGCACGACGGAACGGTGAAAGGCAGGGAGTACTTCCAGTGCAAGCCCCGGCAYGGCATCTTCGTCCGGCCCGGCCGCCTCAGCAGAGCGCCAGCGACCGCCAGGAAGCCGAGCGGCGCCGCCCGGCCGCAGGCGCCCTCCGCGCTGGAGAGACGGCGGGGTTCGCTGCTGCACGGCTCCTCGGCCGCCTCTAAACCSGGAGCAGAGGCCCTCTGCCAGTCGGGGGATGCGGCGGCTTCTGCTTTCTCCAGGAARCAGGAGAACAGGAAATCGTGGATTAACTAAACTGCAGTATTTTTGCACTTACTACACGCAGCACTGTGTGGAAAACTATGGATTTTTGAAGCTATTGTACATTTTAATCTGTCCRTACCGAATGTGTACTCTCTAGAGTCTTTGACCTAATTCCCTTATTTTTTATAAATAATATATATATTATATATATGAATGTGTATCTGTAGGTTGTCTGCCACTGGCAGATAGGGCTGCACACTAAAATACAGTTAAAGCTGATCTGTAGATAATTGAGGTACTGGACTGTTTGTTACACGACAACTTGGGAGATATATTTTAAACAACAAAGAAAATATTTTATTGTGGAAAAAACAGGATGTAAATCCATACTTGGAGAAAAAAAAATTTAACACTACGGTTTGCTGTTCTTAATTACCAAAGACCTTGTTTTAGACCGTCACCTTTGCTGTTTATACCTTTCTATTGTAAGTGTTTCACCCGAGAGCTCGGTGCCATGTTTCTCTCAGTCACGGGGCACCACGCTGCCTTACGCTCCACGTCGAAGCGCACGGGAAGGCCTCGCTGCTTCGTGTGTCGTGTCCTCCTCGAGGCCCTCGCTGTGCCGCCGGGCGGAGGGACCGCGGCTGCCCGACCAGCAGTACYGCAAGGGCAGGAGAGGGCAGCACCGAGGGCGGGGTTTCTGCTCTGGTTTGGGTCTGGTGTGCAGGGGACATGGGGAGAGAAAGAAGCAGCGAGTGGATCATGACTGCAGACTTTGCACTTSTTACTTGCTGGTTATTATCAAGGTGAAATAGAACCTGCTCAAGTAATCTTAATCTGTAAAGTTTATTTTAATAATGGGAATAATGGAGGGATTTGTGTTTGGTGCTCATGAATTCCTAAGAAGGTTGTTCCACATGTAGATACTGTAGATGCCTGTACAAGTTGTTCTGGATATTTGTAAAGTAACATGGTAAAACTGGGTGACATGAGTGGCCTGCTGTATCTGTTCTGTGTTCCCTAGCAAGTGAATGAGTGAGATACCTGGGACCTTACTGAAAAGCTGCTGTTTGTTCTTTGATTGTTGTGTACAGTAAGCGGACTCTAGTATTTTGCTATTTACTGTAAAAACTGTAATTTATATACTGCCATAGTGTATTTAATTGGTACAGACCTTTTGTGTGTTAGAATACAGACTGTTTACTTGGGATTTTAAAGAAAATGTTCTGCCTGTATTTGATACAATGAGGTTTCATTACGAAATGCTCTGCTTCACCCTGTTGCTGGTGTATGACACTCGGATTTGAGGCGCTTTGCAAGGGCGCCCAAGGGTGCAGCGCTCTGAGGGGAGCCTGCGGGGTGTCCCCCCCTTTATCGCTGCCTGCTTGGGGCAGCCCAGGATGGGTCTGGCCCCGGGCCCCTTCCTCTCCTGCACCGCGGGCTCCCCGTGGAGGGCAGCCTGGACGCGTGCCAAGGACCGGCGTTTGTTGTTGCCGAGTGCACCAGCAGCGTCCGAGCGGCGCTGGCAGCTGGGCCGCGGAGCCGGGTGCGTTCGTCCTTGACGCGGCCTTGGCACGGCGTGCCTGCCCGCCCGCGGGCCGGACSCTGCGGAGGGAGCTGCTCTGCTCGTCTCCTTCGTGGTGTCCGCCCAGGGCTGCCCTCGCTGGTTCGTGCTGCTGCTGCTGCTGCTGGAGGGAGCTGCCCGGGGAGACGCAGCGCTCCGTGCGGCAGCGCTGTGAYGAGGACACGGGTGACCCGAGAACTCCAAGCGTCCGCGCTCAAGCCACTGTCCTGAAATCAGCTTTTGTTCTCACTTTGATCTCCTTAAAATACCCTCACACAAACCTGCACCCGTTCAGCCTCTTCTCCCTCGCTCAGGTGTTTTCCTCTTAGGACAATTTGGAAAGTTAATGGGGCCGTTCCCTTGTGGCGAAGGGGTGCTATCTGTACTTGCTTAGCATCCCCCACACAGACCATGCAGTTGCTTAAGGAATGCTGGAGTAATTGTGCTGCTCTGGGTATGCACTTTATAAATGCCAGAGGAACCTCTCCGAGTGCTGGACGCGTCTGGCATCACGGCAGCTGTCATGGCAGCCCTTGTCTGGAGACACCTGTAGGGCTGCAAGCTTCCCAAGGTAACGTGTCCTGTCCTAGCCTGATGCACCCACCTGAYGAGAGCCGTGCAGTAACGTGGAGAAGCTGGCGTTTGATTTGATCTGCTGCTCAAACTTCGTTGTCTGAATAGAGAAGCTTTTCCTCTGAGCAGTGTCCAAATAAGAGGTTGGTGTGTTGAATTTCCTAATTTGCTGAAGGATGGGGTGGGTTTGGGCCATGGTGCTTGCCCAGCTGCCATTGTTTTTCTTTGTTTTTATAAAATATTGTCGTAACTACTATCTAACACTGTCTAATGTGCAAGATTTGCAGCCTGGGCTAAGCCCTAGATTTAAAAATAAACCAGCCCCAATAGGGCAGCTATCTGGCCTGTTGTTGTCTGAGCTGGCAGAACAAACCTGTCAGCCCCATGAATGGGTTAATCCAAACACCAGCATGTAATTCCAGTCATCACACTGACTTTTTCAGCTTGTTTTCTGAATTTGCTGCTTTTCTTCATGAGGATTCAGAGAAGGGAATCAGATGGGGCACCCTGAGAGGCAGAAGCTCCTCCTCGCTCCTCTCATTCCCCACAGCAGAAGGTGGAGGCTCAAGGTGCTGTTTCGTGAGTAATGGGTCTGCCTGGAGCAGTGCAGTAAACACAACGTAGGCTGCAAAGCTGCCTGTCCCCTGTCCCGCTCTGCCGAGGGCCTGCGCTGGGCTCCTGTCCCTCC
>PTEX01000110.1:2484494-2521051 GCA_003342815.1 Eudromia elegans
GGGCAGGGCAGGGAGTCGCTGCGGTGGCAGCGCCCCGGAGCGCGCCGCCGTCCTTGCCCGCTCCCGCCGCGCCGCGCGTGCTCCCGGTGCGGCCGAGCCTGCGTCCCCGAGCGCGGGAGCCCCGCGGCGCTCCGCGGAGAGCGCGCCTCCYTCCCTCGCGGGGCATCGCTCGCGGCGTGCGCGCGACGCGGCGGGGCCTGGGTGCGAGCGAGGCCGCAGCCTCCCGCCCCGGAGCGGGGCCGCCAGACCCAAAAGGCAGGAATTCGCCAGGAATTCCCTAGGAATTCTCCACGTCCCCGGCGCTGGAGGCGCCTCTCGGCCGGAGAGCCCCGCGGCAGCCGCGGGGACCGGCGGCCCCTCTGGTCCCCCGGAGCCCCTCGGGTGCGTGGACGTTTGGCTGCTTTCTGCCCCAAGTGGAATTAGTCGCACCCTGGAAGTCACTCTGTAAAATTTAAAAGCAGCGTAAAAGTTGATTGCCCCGAAATTGCAGCCCGTGTTTCTGTGCTCCAGTTCAGGAACCGCTGCGTTCATGCTTTATTTACTTTTGCATTTTATGCAGTGTTTTCTTGTGTTTCCAACTGATGTGTTTAAGGGCTCGGCAGTCTTTGAGCAGAACGGATTTCTTCCGCTCGCTCTGAGCTGGTCGGAGCAGAAGCGCTCACCCCGTCCCTGGGTCCCGCAGTTGAGACCTCTGCGTTCTGCAGCACGGGGAAAGCTGGGGTGCCCTTGGGTGGCCTCGCAGCCCAGAACAAGCTCTTSCCATACGCAGGGCTGCACTCGGCTGAAAGCAGAGCCGGGGAGAACCGAGAAGAGCCTTTGTGCTCTCCCTTGCGACCGCGATCACGCAGAGACACGTTTGCTGAACGCTTCGCTGCCTCTCGGTTGGTGTTTTCCAGACACGGCGCGTGGAAGGGGCGCCCATGAGTCTCTTGCAGGTGTCCGCTAGAAGGCTGCTGTGCCAGGCACGCTGCGCGCTCAAGCCTCCTCCTGCAAAGCAGCAGCGGGTCTGCCCGCAGATGGCTCGCCCGAGCTCCAGTAAGGTGTTCGTTTGTCTCCTCCAGGACGCTAGACAGGTGCTAAAATAGATCTGAGACACCACAGCTATCTGCAACAGACAATATCTGTGGTTTAATTCAAAAAATGTAGATTCTTTCAAAGCTAAGAAAAGTGTGAAGTTGATTTTTCTTTCCAWTTTTTCCATATTTTCCATGATAAAATTTGTTTTCCCTTCCTATAAACTGTTTGGTTCCAAAATCCCTCTCATAACCATAGTCAATGTGCCTGCCTGCTGATGTTTATTCATATTTATGCATGTAAATGTATACAAGTTAATTGCACTTCCTTTTTGTATTCCTAATGGATATTAAAATCCGCTCCCACATTTATGCAAGAATTAGGGAGGGCCTCAAGCATTTATAACAACTCAGGAGCAGCGTGTTGGGTAACTCTGGAAGCTYTGCTATAGTCTAGTAGCAGTGAACGCTTTTTTTATTAATTCTAAACCTAAAAATGGGCCTTAACTTCATGGCCCATTAATTAAAATGGTTTTTAACTTCATGGTCCATTAATTAAAATGGGCTTAATGTGATGTCCAAATGGGCACATGATACAGGATGGATACAGGAAACTGTTTAAATATAAGAAACAAATTCCTTACGCTGAGGWTGGGAGCAGGTTGCCCAGGGGGGTGTCAGGGGCTCCATCCTTGGGGATACTTAAAGCTTATGGCCCCGGGCTACCTGTTCCAAGTGACGCTGCTGTGGGCAGGGGCCACCTGCCCTCACCTCAGCTCGGCCATCCCCAGAGGCCAACATCGACWGCTCTGGTATCCTGAGAATCTGAAATATGTCGCTTTACAGCTCGCATCTAAGGCACACCAAAGGGGGAGTGGTTTTCTTGTATTTGATGCTTTTTGATCGTGCTTAGGCTATCACTAAAATGGGCAAGAAATTTTATTTTCATGGGGATCATGAGTTTCATGGAAATCAACATTTTCTCCATGTTGATATACAGGGAAAAATATAGGGAATATATAATAAAAATAGAAAATACAATTTCAGATCTACAAAGTGGGAAAGATGCCATATCATCTTTTCCCAAATTACCAAAATTCTCAGGATGATACACTGTAACTGTTTACTAAGACCCAGAATCTGGTCTTACAGTTGGTAAGCAAGCTGCTCTTGGGTGGCCATGGCTGTTGTACTGCACCATCTAGCAYAGGGTTTGGGATTTCTGTCTTTCAAACATGAAATAAATTCAGAGTTCAAYACACATTGCCCTACAGTGTTTGCTTGTAGGTATTCCTGAGCATCTCAAAGAAGCACCCTTCCAGTTCCAGTACACAGAAATTCAGAAAAAAAACCCACAATGTTCTGACCTTAAGGCCGTGCTAGGTGTACATATGGGGGCGACCATTTCCGAGTGCATACGTTGCTGACCGGCCTCTTGCAGTATAAGGGCACATGTTTGAGCAGCTGTTTCCTTTCCTCCCCTGTGCTTAGACATGGCCGATTTTCGAGAGGCCTTTGCCAGAGCGAAGCACATCGCCATTATTACGGGAGCGGGCGTTAGTGCCGAGAGCGGCGTGCCCACGTTCAGGGGCGCCGGGGGCCTCTGGAGGAAGTGGCAAGCGCAGGTAGGTGCGCGCGGCGCGGCTCCGCACACCCCTTCTGCCTCTGCGGGGGCCGGGATAACCCGTCTGTCTCCAGGGCTGAAGCGCCCTGGTATGYGTGGATCCCCCCGCTGCCAAGCTCTGTGGCTGCTGTGGGAATGAGGACTTAATGCCCGTAATGCCRTGCATGGAAATATTCCATCTTTCCTCATGCTGTACTAAACTCCGGTAGCTTGGTAGGTGGCACAGAGTGTATCATGAAGAAGTAGTTATCACGTTATTGATACAGGCTGTTTCCTTGCTCAGTGAAGTAGTTGGCATCCTTATAAGGCAGGAGCTCTTGATCCGCATCCTTGTCTGTGGCATCTGGTTGGAAATAATCTGCTTTTGATGTCTTCTTGTCCAGGCACCAGTGTGAATGGCAACGCGGCATCAGGCTTGATCACAGGGAAGAGGGGGGATTTCCTCCCATTTTTGTTGTGTCTTTTTCAGGAACTGGCCACCCCCGAAGCTTTTGCCAGAAACCCCTCTCGCGTGTGGGAATTCTACCACTACCGGCGGGAGGTGATGCTGAGCAAGCAGCCCAACCCTGCGCATATGGCCATCGCRGAGTGCGAGCGGCGGCTGAGCAAGCAGGGCAGGAGCGTCGTGGTCATCACGCAGAACATCGACGAGCTGCACAGGAAGGCCGGCACAAAGCACCTCCTGGAAATCCACGGTGAGAACYGGCTCACCTGCCTGCGAGCGGGCTGCGCAGCCTGGCTGCGAGGGAGGGAAGGGGGCAGGACTGGTGGGAAAAAGCAGGCTTGTCGTTCAAATCAAGACCTGGTGGTACCATGAGCCATGCCTCGGAGCAGGTGCTGATTTCTAATGGTCGACRCTTTTAATTTGTGCATTTCAGGTAGTTTATTTAAAACCCGATGCACCAACTGTGGAAACGTGGTTGCGGATTACAGGAGTCCCATATGCCCGGCATTGGCTGGAAAAGGGTAACATCTACCTTGTAAAGTCTGTATTTCCTATTATGTCCGATCCCCTACAGTAAAGGCGCTATTTTGGAAGTGTATTAGAATTTTAGCCAAACACTCTTCTTCTCTGTACTAGTATTGATGCTTTAAAATTTACATGAGTATTTTGAAATGTGGGTGAATTATTTTAGTAACTTCAATTAGAGCTCATAACATCATGAGAGAAGTCTGATGAATAACACGATGATAATCCCGATATAAGCACAATATTATATATGATTTTTATTAAAATAATATCAGATTGTCTGGAACTCTCATATTGGACATTAACTTGATTGAAGCGTGCCTTAGAAAATGCTATGTTTTTATTAGTATACCAAGTGCTCTTTGCATGACTGAATCCATACTCCAATTTTGTAACTTCAGRGCTCCCGATCCTCAAATCGAAGATGCTGCAATTCCAGTTGAAGACCTTCCTCGGTAGCTACCACCCTYTTTACTGTTTGCTAGTATCTCTTTGTACTTCGAGCACATCAAAGGCTTATATTACTACTCCTATGGTGGTGGAAGGGCACATTTCCCAGAGGGATAAAGTGTGGGACTCTGTCCCAACCACTAAATGCCTGAATCTAATCTAAATGGCATTTTTGTAAACTCGAGAATCAAGTTAGAAATACATAAACTAACAGTTTTAGTTTTAAGTGGGGTAGGAGGACAACTGCCTTAAGCGCTAAGTGCTACATAAGTTGCTGCTGCTTTATTCTCAAGTAGCACTTTCCTCTGGCTACTCTGTGTCATGCTCTGTTCGGGGATTTCTGCCAAATATCCCTTGCAGGCYTTAAAAATGCCATGCTGCTTCTTTTAGAATGGTAGAAGCTTTATTGTAACAAGAAGCTATAGTGTTTTTCATCYGGTTCCTAAGGAAATGGGGCTAATGCGATGCTTCTGTCCTTCAGTTCCCTTTCTCCTTAAAAACCCACTGGCCACTTTTCTAGCTGAAAGAGGCAGAGACTTAGTGCACTAAGTTCCCGAGTTTCATGAACTCGGAGCAGGGAAAGGAGGACATAGTTACATTCATATGTGACCACAGCTCTGCCATGGCTGTCTTTTGTCTAGCAAGTAGTTGGGAACATGAGGGGCAGTGGAGAGTGTGGAAGAGTGAAGAGAGSTGAGACATATCCAAGTGAAGGGGAAAACTGCCTTCCTGCAGCCAAAATATTCATGTCATAAGCAAGACATTGTACCTCTGTTTTTTTAAATAGGTGTGAGGAAGAAGGCTGCAATGGGCTCCTCCGCCCCCACGTTGTGTGGTTTGGGGAAGCCCTGGACACTGAAGTTCTTGCTGAGGTGGAGAAAGAGCTCGACATGTGTGACCTCTGTGTGGTAGTGAGTGACACTTTATTTATTTATTTATTATGCACTCCTCACAAAATAATCTCAAATAACAGAAGGATGTCTGAAACGCCACTGAAAACAAAGTAAGTCTCTGTGCGTTTCAGGGATTCTTTTAACTTCCTCTCCAGTTATAGTCTACAAAAAGACTAGGGATAATCCTTGGGATAATTCTAGGGATAATCCTTGATTTCTACATTATTCTATATGGCTGCATACGCAGAAACACCAAAATGTACGTTGACCTGGTTTGGGTTTTGTGTGCATCTTTGGTGCCGTAGTTGCTTCGCAGGGCCCATCTCGTGAGCAGGCTCAGGAAAGGGAGATCTCTATCGGTTTGGCTAATAGCCTGCTACACTCATGGTTTCTTTCCCCCATCCATGCAGGTTGGAACCTCCTCTGTGGTGTATCCTGCCGCTATGTTTGCCCCTCAGGTATCCAGCAGAGGAGTGCCGGTTGCAGAATTTAATATGGAAGCTACTCCCGCTACAAACAGATTCAGGTAAAATTGTGAAGTTTTAAATTAACGGGCTTTAGTTTTCCCAATGTCACTTTGTGCTGAATTGTTAAAATGCCTAGAACGTTTTTTAAAAAACAAACATTATCTTTTTTCACCCATCACTTAAGCACTAAGAAAATATTATTTCTTATTAACTTACACTGAAGCTACAGCTATACTGTACCTTTTAAACATGATGCTGAGGTCTAGAGGGTTAAAATCCAGTTTACTATTTCATAGCAAAAGTTTTCAACTACAGCCACGGCTGTTTAGCGGARTGTTCACCCGTTTAGCTACATGCCRCMACACTGTCCCTGGCTCCTAGAGTGGCTAAAATCCCTTTCAGGACCATGACGTAAAGAGCGAAGCCCTGCGCGCGGGTTACCTGCGCCCTCACGAGGCTGCTTCCTTGCAGGTTCCACTTCCCGGGCCCGTGCGGGACCACGCTGCCGCCGGCGCTGGCCCGCCACGACACGGAGCTCATCGCCTGAGCGCGGCGGCGGCCGGGAGCAGCGCAGCGGGCGGCGCGGGGCCCTCGGCCACGCGCCCGGCGGACAGCGCGGCCTCCGAAGGGAGGGAAGGCGGGAGGATGGGCAAAGGGCCGCGCWGCCGTCGGACTGTAACCGCCCCGTGCGGGGCACAGCAATAAAGGCGCGGCGGCGGCGAGCCTGGCCCGTGGCCGCCGGGCGCGCAGAGCGCAGGCGGCCACTCCGTGTGTCCCTGGGGGGCGGTCGGCGGCCGTTGGCGACGGCCAGTGGCCGTTGGGCGCGCGGGGAGCGCTGGGAGGGGGCGGGGCGTGCGTGGCGCGGCGGAAGGCGTCACGCGGGCGCGCTTCCGGCCGCGTGAGTGGSGAGGCGGCATGGCGCGGCGGAGGATGCAGGCGGCCGGGGGTGGYCCCGCGGCGCCCGCCGCCCCGGCCAGCTCCGAGGAGGAGGACGAGGCCCCCGACGAGGTGACCTTCGGCGCCGCCAAGGCCGCCGCCGACACGCAGMGGAAGATCGCGAACGAGGCGGCGCGGAGGTACCTTCTTCCCCATACCCCTCCCCCCGCCATGGCGACCAACCGTCGCCCTCAACGGCCCAACCGCCTCCCCCCGCAGGCACCGGGAGCTGCTGAAGGAGAAGCGGCGGCGGCGCGAGGAGCTCTTCAAGGAGCAGAAGGTACCGCGGGCCCCGCCCYGTCCCCGCCGCATGGCGCCCCGCGCCGGCCCTGACCGCCGTGTTMCCGCAGAGGAAGAAGCTGCTGCCCGAGGCCCTGCTGCAGGAGCTGGCGGCCGCGCCGCCCGCCCGGTGAGCGGCGGCGCTGCGTGGTGCCCGCGCCGTGCCCCGGGGTGAAGCCGCGGGCACTGCGGTGGCCTTGGCTGAGCCCGGGGTCTGCCAGGGAAGATAACCTGCTGCCTCTGCTTTGCTTCGTAGGCGAGATGAGGCGGCGGGCCCCGCCGCGGGCCGAGGTGAGTCCTGCCTAGCCCTGCAGCACCCGAGCTCTCTGCAGCTCAGGGCTCCCTACCCTAAGGGGAGCTGCGGAGGGGGAGGTGTCTGTAGCAGGGTCCTTCTGGGAWTCTGCAGCCTGGACAGATAGTGGTTGTCTGGTGCTGAAATATCAGCCCTAAGGTGCTAGAGGTTGTGTTTAGTCTCTGATTCSAGAGCATTTTAGACTATACTGTGACTTAAGCCTAGGCTGTATAAGGAAACAATGAACAGGTGATAGTATAAAGAAAACTTTAGTATTCAATTAAGTTGTAAGGATAATTGTAAATATATCTGGTTATTCCTTTTGTACAGGATATATAATAATGTGATTTCATGGTATCAGTAACAATTAAGTAACATTATTCAAATTATCAACTAGAAAACCAGACTTGTGGATCTGCATGAGTATTTTAGCCCTTATCTGTACTTCAAAATACTTTACCCCCCAAAATTTTTACTTTAGCTGKTTTTTTTTCTTTCTCTCTCTCTACAATTCCCTCATTCTGAACAACTCATGTAATAACACAGAGAGTATCTTTAAGTGCTACTTTTTTCATTATTAAAAAAAATTTGCTGGCCAAGTAGAGACAAGCTTAGGATGGTGCTATGAATTTTGGTCTCGGCAGTACGTATTTAATAGGGAGAACAAGGCCAGCAGTGGACACCACACATCTTGCATARCTGCTGTGTTGCATGGGGTTGTTACCCAGTCTTGAATCCCTTTTTTTTTGTTGTTGATGCAGAAGAGCTGTGAGGCCAAATAGCTGTGGTTCCCTGAGCCCATCTCATCCTTTTCTCCTTCTGTAACAGCCATTCTCTGAGATTGTAGCTCTTTCAAGCCAGGCCTTCTGAAAAGATCTGTTAGGGGCTGACTAAAGTCGCCCCTYCTTTTCAGCATAGTGATTGACTCATTCCTGTTACTCTTCTGTGTATTAATTGTCTGTTCAATTTGCTTTAAATGAACACCCTGAAGCCAAGTTTACAAAGAAGAGCAAGGGTCGTGTCCCAAGAGTGCACAAGAAGACCAAGCRCAAGGATTCCAGGTAGCTGGAAGCAGGAGCCCTGGCGCTGTTCCTAAGGCTGCTGCTCTCCAGCTGGGGAGGGAGGGCCCTGCAACAGCTACTCTGTTCTTCACTTGATGTTTTTCTTGCTCCTCTTCTCCTGGAAAGCACATTGTGGGATAAAGGCCCCTTTAATGTGCTTCTGAAACAGCCTGCTGTAAAAACATGTGTTTCAGGAGGCTGCAGGGCCTGTTCCCACCCCCAGCTCCTCAAAGCAGCTTGAGAATCTTTGCCCTCTCCTGCTGGGTGGGTTGAGGGGGAGGGGAGCAGGTGGAATTGGTTTGCATCTTTTCTCTGAACTATGTCTCTTTTTTTCTCTAAGTAAGTCTCTTTATAGGACTTTAATAGTAAATGGATAATAAATTAATTTCAAAGCTTACTAGAGACAAAAAAAAGCAAGTATGACCTCTTAAAAGTCTTTTGGACTTCATTACTGCTTGCTTTTGCTGAGTGCCTAGAATTTTAAGCARCAGTAGTGGCACAGAGGAAGGAGGGAGCTTGTACGTGTGTATGTCAGCTCTCCTTACTGACTAGAAATGCCAGATTGCATTTTCAGGTGTGGAAATGATCTTGAGCATGATCTTGGGGATGGGATGAGATGTGGGCAGACCTAAACAGAGCCATAAAGGGTCTTTTACCCTGAGCCCAAGTCCTCTGGGGAACGCATGTGTGTTTTGTGCCTGCCTCCCTCTGGAGGGAAAGCTTTTGTGAAGGCCACTTCCAGGCTCCTGCAGAAGCCCTGCTAACAAAATAAAGGCAGCAATGGCAGGGACTTTCTGTAGCAGGACTGCCACAAAGCCTGGCTGAGACTCAAAAACAATCTGTTGCGCTGCAGTAACAAAGTTACAGTGTGTGCTGATGGGGCTTCTTAAGCAGCCACCAGAACTTATTTCCACCATTTGTTGGTTTGACCAGGTCAGAAGGCAGGTACAGGGCTGTGCGCTTGAAGGACCAGGCCGGGGCAGGTCTCCACCAGCAGACAGCCCAGGACTTCCTGTACACTCACCTCTATGGCCCAGGCASCAACCGCATGGATGGTGAGCTAGACCTCCTGAGTGCAGCCCTCCCTTCTGCCCAGGGCATTATTAAACTCAGTGACTTAACCCCTTATTTCATCTCCATTTCAGTCAATGAATTTTTTTCACTTGAAAACAAGAAAAACCCTGTTAAAAAAGCTGCTGTTCAGTTTGTGGACAAATCTTGGGGTAAGTGTAACAAGTGAAAGTAGGTCTTTGCCTATGGCTGTGTGGCTTGCGCTGTCTTGTCTATTCCCAGGTTTCCTGTTTGCTCTGGCACTGTAGCTTGCTATGCACCTGATTGTTAGTCAAGAGCCACTTGAGGGACACTGAAGCAAGGAGGGAGGATGTACAGGGCCACCCATCCCTACCTACTTTTTCATAAATTAAAAATCAGCAGCAGCTGGGCTAGAAGTTAGATAACRTGCTTGCCTAGTTATATATCTTAGTAATTGCTGCTTCAGTTTCTATATTCTTGAGTTATTTCATATAATTTTTAAGTAGTATACGATCATACTGCACCTACAACAGGATCATAAAGAGTTCTGCATGGACAGAGACAAAACAGGTCTTTTTCTCCCTGTAAAAATGCAAAATTGTAATAATGAAGACAGACCCTTACATCAGCTTTAGCCCTCCTAGTCAGTCTGTGAATATCATAAACATGAGGGGAGAGTTGTAATTATTGCCTTCTTGTAGCCACTTTCCTTTTTAACTTCCCCATAAAGTCTTTTGCTACAGTAATCTGTGTTTTGCTTCCAAAAAAAAAGCTAGTTTCTTTGGKTTTTTTTTAAGGACTTGAGAAAAAGCAAAAAGCAGCCAAGTTTAAGAAGTGCTGGCTGGCAGCAAACATGAAGAGCCTCATGTGAAGACGGCTGTTCCAGGAGGTGGAACCTGAACTGAGAGGTAACATCTCAGTGGCCACTTCCAAGGAGACATTTTCATCTTCTCCTTCACCCTCCGAAGGTTTGGAGWGCAGCAAGTGCCGCCTGCAGCCAGTACCCCCTTTCCTTCAGAGGCCCGTGGCTGCCCCTGCCTGCAGTGGCTCGGAGGCAGCCGGTGCAGAGCCTCTGCTGCACTTCCTCACATGCTGTTTTACAAGAGCACTCTGAAGTGCTGCCACCAGGGCTGGGCTGGCAGAGAATAAAGAGGAATCCTTTTGTACATGCTGCCTTTCTCACCTTATTCCTGGGGTGCCCTGGAGCAGCCACAGCTCTCTGCAGGGCCTGCAGCAGCACACTTGATTGGTCACCCCTGCTTGTTTTTGCAAGAACACCTTAAATCTCTAGCTCAACACAGAGTCCAACCCCTGCACTCAGCTGATAGAGGCAAGAGGTGGCTCGGGTCTGGACCCCTGAACAACAGTGCTAGTGCAGGGCTGTGTTAGAGCCCCTGTTCTAGCATACAGCTCAGGGACACACAAATGTAGCATACAAGTCCATGCTACCATAGATGTAGAAGTAAGTTTTTAATGGCTGGTTAAGTATGGTATCACTACATTTTATTGCAATATAGTACTATTTAAGCACTTTTAAAAATGCAAGGTGTACAAAGATTAAATTAAGACTGTAAATTGACTAAATATTTGGTTTTTATATAAATAGGTCATAACCACACTGTGTTGACATGTAATACTGTTATAATACAACAGTTAAACTGGTGAGTCTACACAACAGAAGCTGTCTGAAGTTAAACAAGGAAACAAAGTTGAAAAGACCATGTTAAAACAAAAAAAATACTAAGATCAACAGGTTGGGATTGTAAGTAGCAACAAACATATTCACTCAGCTCCTGAGTAATTCAAGTTTTACAGTACACATTAAAAAATATCATTTCTTCCCATCAACACTATATATCCAAACCATCAGGTGTTTATGCATTTTGCAAATTACACTGATTGAACTATGTAACAATGGGGGTGGAGGTTGGCAAGTCATCCTGCTCRGCCCTGACATCACCCACCTGCTAACACTACATCCACGCCTGGAGTCTTCCGCGCCGCCACGGAGCAGCAGGATTTTTGGTTCGTTTTGGACAATCGTTTAAAGGATTTGTAACTGTCAATTTGGATGTCGGACATTATCAGTGATATTTTCAACTCTTAGTTGTCCAAGAGGTTTGAAGATGGAAATTCTCCTAACACTAAGTTAGAAATCATTTGCATCATGCTGTAAACTAGGAAGCAACATAAAGCGACAGACTYGTCCTTAGTACATAATTAAAATTCCAAATTCCAGTCAGCGGAGCGGCTCTACGTGGCGCCCCGCTAGTGCAGGTAGTCCTCTACGGTGGCGAATGCGCACGAGCCGATCCCCGAGCGAGCCATCAGGCCCAGACACTGCGATGCCTGGCCCATGGCGAGGGCGAGCGGCGGCTGCTTTGGCAGATTGTGAGTCTCTGCAAGAGAAGYGACAGCGGCAGCGCTGCAGCACACGATACTGGCACAGTAATGGGGGGAGAAGCYAAGCTAAGCCTGCTTCCTGCACCCCTGCCCCAGCTGAAGGCAGAGCCGGGGCAGTGCCATGACATAGATTCCCCACACGGCGCCAGCAGTGAGCAAGGCACAATGTAGTTTCAAAACAACCTGGATTTTACATCGATTGACTATTAACTCCCTCAAGACTCTATTTTATTCTGCTAACAGACACTGCCACAACACAGCCCCAGGCACCTGCCCCCACACGGCACCCCACAGCCTTACCTAGTATTGCACTATTGAGCACAGAGCACACAGGTTCTCTTTGTATGGGGTCAAGCTGGTTTCCCACAGGACTGCTCCAGGGATCAGAATACGCAAGTAAACTGAATGCATCCTGTGGAAAGATTATTCTTGTTAACTCTCACAGCTGTATTTACTAGCGAAAAACAAAGAATTTCTTCACCCTTTCTTAGAGTAGAGTAATAAAGGTGGTTGTCGGGATTAAAAGCTAATAATTACAGCACTTGTTCCACTTCAAGTGCTGCTGTCTAACACTTCTTCCAYTGGGAAGATCCCACAGAACATTTTCCTGCAGGGCGTAGAGAGGGGCTTCAGCCCAGCAGGAGTAACGAGAGGAGCGCGTGCCCAGGCCCTACCTTCAGCATTTTCTTATTGGCCGTGTTTTTGCCGCACTCTCTTCTCAGCTGCTCGCTCATTGCTTGCAACTCTCTGCCAAAATGGATCATTCTTTCGATAGCCGCTTGGCTGCCACCACAGAGCTGACGTCGTAGCTGACTGGAATCTACTTCTGCAAGAACGATACCGTCATCACCACCATGAACAATGCTGGCGGCAAAAGCCAAGGGAGCTACAGCAGCGGTTGCATTCAAAAGATGCTGCGTTTCTCCAAGAGAAACGTGCAGAGCCAGAGCCCTTGGCAAAATGTGGCACTTCACGCTGTGTCCTTAAGTAGTGGTATCCCAGAGGGGTTTGTTAACAGCCAAGCCAGGCTACAGGTTTATTTTTTTAATATATATAATTTTTGGTCAGTTATTTTTAAATTCTCTGCAGTATAAGCCAAGACATAAGTGAGAAGTGTTTTTGCTTTAAAGAACTGTTGGCTTAAATGCACACCTGGTTTCTCTGGTGCAGCTCCACATACAGGCAGAGCTTCCTTGGGAAGCAGACCCAAGGAAGGGACCCAGGGAAGACCCAGCTTAGCTTAAGAGGTGCACACATTTCTAGCTACCTTCTTAGTTGTTTGGTGTGGTACTTCTAAGGTATGCCAAGTGCCAAAATCAGGTAAAAATAAGAAAATGCTAAAGTTTCCCAGATTGCCAAGACAGACACTGCTACAAAACCACCATTAGAAACTATTCAGATATATGAAGTCTACCCAAATGATCTAGTATAGGGTCCATGCTCCTTGTAAGATGTGTTAGCTTAATCACTTGAATGTTTAAGACTTCCTTTGTAACTTAGGAGAACATTAGAAGCACTTTCTTTGCAATATCCTACATTATTTCCAAGTTATTTCACACATACAAATTATTTCAGAGGATATTAATAATAGTTTGGGACCAGTAAATGAATCCTTGATTTCTCAGAAACCTTTTCCAACCATGTAAATAACCTGTAAGAAGAGATTTATCCATTCCTTGCCTTTCTCCTCTCAGTGGCACTAACAGAATTCTGAGCTACCCTTCCATTACAAAATGGTTCCCCCTTCTCATTTTAACCTTGCTGCATGACAATATTGGCCACTGTTTCAAAAAAGTACTTGAGAATAAAACAGTTGTTTTCACTTTTTTTTCCCTAGGAGAAAGTGTATCAGCTCTGAAAAATACTGCCTACATCAAACTACACATGGAGCAATATAGAGAATACTTCAGAAAGCAAAAATAGAACATAAGTAACTCCCCAAGTCTGGGGCATGCGCGTGCAGCTGGAGAGGCAACACATGTTTTTACAGAGGTCGAGCACCCTCAGGTCCTCGCACAGCAGTGGTTGTTGCTAGCGGCAGCCCAATCTGGGGCATCCTTTTTCCAAGGTTGGAAACAAACACATTAAAAAAAAAAAAGAATCAAAAAGGCCCAACAAACCAAAAACCCACCAGCAGCTCTGCGCCCTGCACAGCTGCTCTGCGGCTGCTCGGTGGGAGAGGCTGCAAGAGAGCAGATACACGCCTTGTTTTTTCCTGTTGGAGAAGCGAGGCCTCGTCACGATGCAGCCCAAGCGCGCAGCAGAGCAGCAGCCCCCAGCAGATCTGCAAGAGCGACCGGCCAGACTGCGGGGTCGGCACGAGCGCACGCTGGGGCCTGCGAGCGCTGCTGCTCCCTGGGGTTTACCAGCAGCGCCGTCCCGAGTCTCCCATTTCCTGTGGGCTACGTAACTGAGGCCTGTTTGAAGCAATCTAAAAAGGCAGCTCTGCAAATAGACACACACTGAGCTGGACTCTTCCTCTTCTTGGGTCCTCCCTACCAGTAACAAGCAGCGTGGTCTAACCCTCTGCTGGGTCCTCTGCCTTCAGCCTCAGTGGCCAGGGAGGGCTGCCCGACACTGCAGCACTGGGAATGCGTCCCTTGCTAAGGTGCCCTGGCACGCAGGGTCCTCCAATAAACTCGCCTGGCACCTCAGCGAATATGACTGAACGTGAAACAGTTCGAGCAAAACAGGGTTGCTTAGCAGAGCTCTACTATACAGAACAGGGTGTTTCTTTGGTGGAAAACCATCTTTTACATGACTTTTTTTTCCTGAGCATTCCCAATTAACACCTTCAGAGTTTGTATTCTTCAAATACAAGGGTTTGGGGGTTTCATCTCTTGCTGCCACGTGCTAGGACGCCATGAGGACCATGGTGATAAAAGGAAGGAAGACAGAAAAGCAACTGGTAGCTCTAACCTAGGTGTACTAAACAAGTAAAGCAACCTCAAAGGTGTTTTCTTAGGAACTCATGGATACTTAAATTAGCATCAGTGACTACTTCCCCCTGCTGTCACACAAACATCAGTTCCCCATAAATCAGTGTTAAAAGATTTACATACAACAGCAGCAAGACAAAATTAAGTTCTCAGCTCATATCCCTAATTTTCAAGTTGGGAAGCATTGCAAGTAAAAACATAACCTTGTTGCCATCACTTAATAAAAATGTAAGAAATATCACTGCAGACCCATTTCTGTGTCACATTCTTCCATTTCGTGATCATGTTTAGAACTACCATTTAGGAAGCCATTGGATGAAGTCTCAGCAACCCCATTGGAGTAGTGATCTGTTTCCATGTCTACATCATTGCTGCAAAGAGAAGAATACACAACAATTTTCATTCATATCTAAGCACTTASGGTTATCCTTGTTGCAGCCTCAGCACAGTACTTATCCTGGCTAACAAAATCCTGCTTTCAAATACTACCAGGTTGGAGCGCAGATTTTTTCATCAGGAGTGGTAACACCAGAGCACCAGGGCTTTTAAGGCTGTCCCAACCACCATTAACGCTCAGCAAAATAACATTTTTCAGGTGATGAAACATTAAGCACTTGCCCAGCAGGACTCGAGAATCAACAGCACCATACTTTCTAAATGCCTGGACAAGCTTCAGCCTGGTAATCATGCCCAGACTAATGTATTTCTTTTCACTCCCCAAATTGAAGTGGTTTGCAAAAGTGACAGTGATTGTAGTTAAGCAAACAATTCTTGTTAGAAATGAGAGAGTTTCACGTGCCTCAATTTTGTTTACTCTGCAAGTATTGCTGCAAATGGAGAGTAGCTAAATAACTTCTCATTATCCAAACTATTTCCTATCCCATTCAATCAGCACTGGGTAACTCCTCTAAGAGCAGCACTCYTGGCTACGTCCCTCCATAAAAAACAGTGTGCTCTCAAGGGACTCAAATTATTGACAGTGTTCCACACTAAAATCCCAAGTGCTTGGGAACTCATTAATCTCCCCTATACAAGTTCATAACCGCTCATGGCTCGCTATAAGCCRTTTATTTTTGCTTACTGCATTTCTTTAACCAAGCAGTCCATTTATCAAGAACAGTTGAAGCACAAGACCCACCAGTGCAAGCGCGTAACGAGCTGAGGAGCAGCAGTGCTCTGCATCTCCCCTCAGCTGCTCGTGCTACACATTTCAATTCTCCTTCAAAAGGAAAGTCGCATCCCACTGAGAACTCCTCTCTGCTCTGCAAACACGTGGGGAACCCAAGCACTTTGGTTAAGCTAGAAACATCTGGAGCTTACTGACCTGGAGTAGCTGTTAACCTGYTGTGATCTGGATACATTTATGTTGTTGAGTTCTGGTACATTCAAGCTGGTGGTTGTGTGTTTACTGTGACAGTAAGACTGATGCGCTTTGCTGGATATTACTCCATTACTGCAACTACTTTCAAAACCTGAAAGAAAAAGGTTTAGACAACAGTAATTATTCACAAACCCATCTGTAACAAGTTACTTGTACAAATGAAACAGGGAGAACTATCAGGAGAATATAGATCTGGACTTTCAGAATTGATACACCACTCCTGCAAARCCTTTTCCAGTCCAGTGCAGTCTTTAGGAATGGAAGCAGACATTCACCTTACTAATTCTTAAGCACATAATTCCCYTGATAGATATACAATAAAATTCAGTGCTGAAAACACTTGATATGTTGCTATACTTACACATAGCATTCCCTCTCCCCCATAAAATTAATTGCTAATACTATGCTTTGCTAAATAAAATTATATCATACTGTTCAATTACTGGCTAGTATCTCATCTGACCTTTCCAAAACACAATGAAGAAAATGCTATTTGAAGCAAACACGTATTTCCCAGTTGTACCAAGTCCCAAAGCAGAGCTCCCTAGTACCTGCTAACACAGACCCAGGTCTCCTGGCCGCTACTCGATCCCTAAGCCCCAAGTGGCCTGCCCAGCTTATCGGATTTACACTGTTGCCTGAAGCACAAGTTATCGCCCAAAGGACAAGGACAGTTCACCTGCGAACCCTCCCACCCATTTCCCAGAAGCAATCCTTTCTTAATAGCACTTTTTAAAAGCCTACCTTGCAAAGGCTTAGTAAAAGCACAAGTAAATGCAAAAAAAAAATTGATTCCATTTATTTACTTTCCATTTCGCAAAGTACTGAGAATACGTATTTTAAATCATTAAAAACATTCTTTTTGAGTAATTCTGAAAGAATTTGGTCTCAATTCTAAAGTGAAACAAATAATCACTCTGACAGTATTGGTATTTGTTAACTTTTCCCAGCTCTCCAAACTACAAATGAAGCTGTATATACGCGGTGCGTTCTCCAAGCCAACTTACCAGAAAAGTGTGTGCTGCTCCCTTTTCCTGTTGCCAAAGTGTGAATACTCATTCCATGGCTGGGGCTCATGCTAGGGCTACTAAATGACCGGGGGCTAACGGGGTAACTATCTTGAGATTTTGGACTGTGGCCTCCCAAACACCGCACTTCACTGTCAGTACCATTCACCATCTCTATGAACTGGCGCACCCTGAACAAAAGACAAAGCAGTTAAGCCGATAAGCCACTTCTGCATCTCAAGTTACCCACGAAAGCAATCACCTTAGACTAAAATATGCAAAGAATATTTAAAAAAAAATACTGGATGTCAATAACCCAGTCTCCAATGAGCTTAAGAGTATTTGGCCAAAACATAAAATTGCTAAATTTGTGAGCGAGAAAACCAGGAACATTATCCTTCAAGGCCAGATTTCAGCAATAAACCTAAGCCCTTAGAAAAGTAAATTAAAATTTTTCTTTGTTTTTGTTTTCTGGCAGGGGCAACGTTATTCCTTGAGAAGGATATGAAGTTATGCAGTCCCGAGTCATTTCTCTCAAAGTAAACGTCTGGAACGGTAAGCATTACAATGATGAAGTTTAACATTAAACACTTGTAATGGAAAAGTTTTGAAAGAAGAGCAAGTTCATATACAAACCTTCCCCTTAGAGGCTGTTCCTCTTTGACAAACAACTTTACTTTAGATGAGTTTTGTTATGGACTTTGATSAAGTTCAGAAATACTGCATGATGTTTAGGTTTGGACTGTCTTAATAAAACGGGCAAAATTTGAAGCACAGATCCTGGCTTTTACCAGGAGGGGGTTCACGTAACAAGGCTTAGCAGTTCTGTGGTAACTTGCAGTGGTAACATGTGAATTCTGCTCAGCACTCAAGCACGACAGATTTGATCATCTACCTTCTAAGTTCCGTACTTAATGGTACATAAAACTGTATTACTTGGTCCTTATGTTTCGTAAGAGTTTACTTTTCTTTGGCACCAAACTTTACAACATGATGCAAAATTCTGGCGCATCGGTGCAGCCGGCATGTAAGAAATGCCAGAAGGAACTGAAGGAGAATATGTGCTGGGAAGCCAAGGCAACTCCTTGGGAAGGAGCGAAATAGCTCATCATTTATTTAAACCGGTCTGTAAAGTCAGGCATCCAAGAAGAATGGACCAGCTTATGTGACAGGACTCAAACATCTTGAATGGGGTAACTTATATACATATTAAAAGTGATTTTTTATAACAGTGCTAGAGGACAACTCRACACTGAGATGTGAATTATGCTGCAAAACATAGAACCTTGATGACAAAACCTAATTAAGTATGTAGCAAATAAATACAGCATAAAGGAAAAGTGAACTAAATACATTTGCTAAAAATGCTGCTTAAGTTTCTGTGAAAGCTTTAAATGAACAACTGTCTAGGCCCAGAGGTACTGTGTCATCTATAAACACACATCTGTATAATTTGAAGACTCACTTTAATGCAAATAAGAGATTAGGATTTCTTTCTAGTAAACTTGGATACAACTGTTGTGTTGTTTCAATGGCTTCTCCCATTCTTCCTGCTAAAACCAATTTCTGAATTCCTGTTCACCAAAAAACAAATAAGAGATTAGGATTTTTTTCTAGTAAACTTGGATACAGCTGTTATGTTGTTTCAATGGGTTCTCCATTCATCCTGCCAAAAACAGTTTCTGAATTTCTTTTCATCAAAAACATCAGTTTAAAAGGACATCGTAAGGATTAACACGTATAGACAAGTGATTAAAGACACTGCAAGCATCAATCAACAGGTTTTCCCTTTTAGAAAAAAAAAGGAGTGTAAAGACAGACCATACAATGTTCAGCAGAGAAATCTAAAAAAACTGCAGTTCAGCTACAAATACTTAAAGCACTACTCGTTAATATTGTTGTTTATTGCCAGGGTGTAACTACCTGTGACTCAAATTGCTCATTTAGAGCTGGATTAAGATTACAGACACTAGTCTGCAATTTCTCATTTTCATAGCATTACAAATAAGCACACGGCCAACTAAGGTCACCCAAGACCATCCAGATTGCGGCTCATTCCCAGAGGCTCAATTTTGACCAAGAAAACGCCCCATGTGCTCTGTGTGCCAGTCACAGAAACACTCATGTTCCTGCAACAGAGACCTACGTGAATGGAGAAGGCACCGTTTTAATGGAGAAGGCACTGCTTTAATCATGTTGCCAAAAAGAACTCAACTATTAAAGTTATTTTTCCTTTGTCTTTTTCCCCTCTTCACAACTGTAGGTTTGATTTTTTTTTWAACATAAAAATACTCTTTAAACTCTATTACTTTTCATAGTTGAGCTGAAGATCTCAACTTTCGTCAAGACTATGTTTTATATTCCTATTCATGACTGACCATTAGCTCTTACAAACACGATTCAAGAGACATTAGAAGACATTAGACACATTTAAGACAAATCACTCTTTTTCCATTCAAGAGACACACAACTGGTAACTTTCCACATTTCTCTATGTTAAACAAATTCCAAAACTATTAGTGCAGCAGTCCAGCTTAATCGTTCATAAATGTGCAATTTTAGATGAAAGCAGTGAACTGTACTACAGAGTAATGCTGAAAGAAAATTCTACGATAGCATTTGAGAGAGAGTTTCAGGTTAAACGTGATCAAGAAGAGAAAGGAAAAGGATGCAACGCGCTTTCCAGCCTTACTTTGTCTATTTTTAATGGAAGCTAATTCTTCTAGCACAGTCTGGTCTGTGGACCTGGCGAATGCCTCTGCTGTTGCACAGTATCCATGGTGAACTAAGTAAGAGGAGACCATTCTAAAAATAAACAAAAACAAAACTCAGAAACATTTATTAGCTGCAGGTAAGAAGCTGAGGACTTCTTGAATGCAAGAGCCCTTTCCTGGAAAAAAAAAGTGAATTAAATAAATTGTTTGAAAATCAAGACATTGCTAAAGCAGTCTGGAGAAAAAAAAAAAAAAAAAGAAGTTGATTAATTACAAGCCAGTATCCTCTCCAAAATACTGTGGGAAAACAAACAAAACTCCACCAGAGTGTGAGTCTATTTTGACAAATTTTTATAAATTTGTCATTACCCAAAGACAGGATCAATTACAATATCACCTCCATTTTTTCCTCTATTTTTACTGCATATATTGAAATAAAAACTTCTTCTTAACTTTACTGAAGAAATACAAAATGCAAACCAAAACCTACTATTTTTCCAAGCAATACAGCAACGTGCCACTGTGAAGGGAGGAGAAATTTCCAGAGCACAAAGTATTAAAATTGCCAGCCATCGACCATGGCATTTTTTCTAATCTCACCAACCCATTTTAGTCTCAAATCTGAATGAAAGATTTACACTCACTGTCACAAATTTTTAAGCAATGCTATAGATAACTCCAAGACAGTCAGTGAAACTACTCATACTAATTTTAAATATAATTTGCACGGTCAAGACAACCAAAAAGATGTCTTGAAAAACTCTGAACTCTCCCAGGACAAACACTTATATATTTGTAACATCAGTATTCAAACTCTTACTTCTGAATCATTGTCTGCCACTCTCCTTCCCGATCTCCTATGGGAAATCTGTCAATCTGTGCTTGAATTTTGGTTCTCCATTCTCGCATGTAGTCTTCAATATCAAATACAAATGGATGTTGTCCAAAATTAGCATCCACCACCTCTCCTGGTGTTTGAAGGCCTACTGTAGGGTACAAGTTTGGCTGCAAGAAATTTTTTGGTTAGTTTTTCGTATTATTCTCAATTCCCCATTTTTTTCCAACTCTCTAATATCCCCAATGTTACTAGTGGTGTGTAGAAACAAACACCTCTGGATGATCTGTCCAGTAGTTAAAGGAACTTGTACCAACTCAGCAGTACAAGAACCAATATATTTTACTCCCAGTGGTCAAAGTTCTTTGAAACAAAAAAGTCTTACTGGTAATTTTTGCTCTACTCAGAGAATGTAGTTTTTTAAACTGCTAGAGTTTAGAACTTTGGGTTCGAATTTACAGAATATTAAGTATTGCTTTAAATGTTTTTTTTAAAAGAGCTGGATTACAGTTTCTTTTAGAAAGAGAACAAAAATTAAACTTACAAAGTGGGCCATTTTCCTTTTGGGGTGAAATACTTAAAACATCGCTGAATTTTAGTGGTAAGAATTGACAGGATAGAGARCTCATTAGCCTCAAAGTCCAAGTGTAGCGCCTACAAGGAACTGTAACAGTGCACTGAAGTTCTCGTGAATTCCTGGACTTGTATCTAAAAAAAGACTTCAAAGCATTTATTGTGGTTTTAGTTTTACTTTCTCCTCAGAGATTAGGTCTCAGTGCAAATTTAAAATACGCCAAATATGAGAAGAGTAAAATCTGCTTGGTGGGATCAAAGTAACTTTCTTAAATGTGAGTAGTACCTGAGCAACAGCAAAGTAAATGTTTGTTTTTTAAATCTACATCAGATTTACACTTCAAACAAAGGACAGCCCTACAGGTAAGCATACTATTAGCATATAGTATGCTTAACTATAGCATATTCGCATATAGTAACTAATAATCTAACTGAATTTCAGCTATCAATGAGAAGTCACAAACATGCAAAGTCACGAGGAACACAGAATCCCACTGAAGCTAAAGAAGAGTACCCTGGTTGTCAAAGCCATGACAAAGTCTTTTTTGCCTTTAAAAAAAAAAGAAAGAGAACCATTTCCTGGTGCTATCTAGACTAGGCAATACAGCAAGAGTCAGATCTCATTCACGAGATGAAAGCACTCAGTGGACGATAATGAGGAAGTGTCCAGCTCCAAAACTCAGATTAAAATGCCCCCGTGTGTCTGTAATGGTACTAGCAAGGACACGGCCAGCACCCCTGTCTCCTAATACCTGTCCCTGCCTCCCAAAGTCGCAGCAATGGTGGCTCCCATGTGAAGCTGCGTCACACACTGCACCCTGACCCAATAAACCTGATGCCAAGTGGAGGAGAAAAAGCAAAGCAAGCAAAGCAAAGGATCGTGCACAGAGGCCACATTCATAATGGTGCAAAAAAGTGCAGTTTAATTGAAACGGCTTTGGRTATCTATGTCCTTCTTAAAGTAATTTTTTAAAATGTATTTTAACGTGTTTCACATTATAGAACAAATAGAACAAAGATTTTGCAACCTAGCCATCAAGCAGGAACTAAGCTGATTAACATCTCAAGTAACCAATTTTTCTGTATATGATATATAGAGTTCTATGAATATGCATAATGTTGGTGCTTTAACCTCAGACATAAGGTCTGCATCTGCCAAAGTGAGCAATAAGTAGCTGTATWTATTACTTTCTGGTAAATTTCAGATTTATATTCAGGCAATTCTGATTGAACAGGAACACTTTCCCTCCCCTCCCTGCATGAGGATTGCTGTAAGAACAAAATACTTTTCACAATTAACAAATCATCGKTGAAAAATATCTAATATTATATAGATTGCCACTGTTTTTCCAAGAAGCAAAAGATAAATGTGAAATACCACTTTATAGCACACATAATCTGCTATTTGAAAATGCACTTATCTTACCGGTAAGTCTGTGAAAGCGATGCCTGTAATGAAGATAAAATCAAGATTAGTTTCCATATGTCTGAATTCTAGTCTGCTTTTCTTAAGTATATTATTATTTGTCCAGAAAACTCCCCCAAACATTCAGAAATAAGTACTAAAGTGTGATGATATCCATGATGCTTGGGCACAACTAAGGTTTTTGAGTAAAACAGAGCATCATTTGATAAAAAACAGTTTTAATTCAAAGGCACATATATTTTAGAAGCAGGGCAAAAAATTAGAACTATCATATGGATACGCAAACTAAAGATTTTTAAAATTCTAGTATTTACAAGGTAAGTAAAAATATATGAAGATCTTTTTGMAGGTGCATATCTCAGTATTGAGAAGGGGTCTGTGGGTGTCTTTTTCTGCTCACCATGAGTCTTCTTCTTAAGTAGTCATTATGTTTACGTGGAGGATTATATATCTGTAATACTCTAAACCAGTCTAGTAAGGCGCTCTAATCCACATGGGAGTGTTTTGGTTTTTGAACAAGGTAGTTTCATATCCTGTTACATAATCACAAACATTCATCCACCCATAAATCTGAGAAGGTGATTTTGCTGACTCGAGATTTAAGGAGAAAAAAAGTCCTCCATATATTATGTTCAGGAACTTCAAGCAATCTAGAAAGAACAGCTTTGAGTTACAAATATATAAGAGGAAGTCTACTTCTGACAGCCAAACAGTAACACTATTTCATAATTTCCTTCAATGCTGCATATATATCTTCAACTTTACTGGTGCATGATGATTCAAATCTATTCTTCCCTTCAAGCTGTCTTTGTTTCACATGAATGCCATGTCAACTTTAAGATTAAAACAAAGCTTTCTACCTTCTGTCCTAAATTCCACTCCTGCTTTCCATCTTCACTCTTCAGCAAGACTTCAACTCTCAAGAGCATCCAGATTCTTTACTCACTCATCTTTGCTATGTGAGAGTGATGAATTGACTAAATCTTTCTGTTTCTTCCAAACTCAACCCAATTCTATCATTCTACCTATTACCYCTTCACAGTCTGATTTTTTGCAAGCTATTACTGCTTTGTCCGGTCAGCAATTTTGACATCCAACTCATCCTCATGAAAAATGACCATGGCATTTGTCAGGATGGATAAGTGATGATCAAGTGGCAATTTCCATCACTTGAAACAAACAGCTAATGTACACTTTAAGTTAGGTCACAACTGTTGCCTGTTCTGATTTGGTTTTTCCTCTCTCATTTTTCTCTCAATGCCGAATTTCACACTTAGCCAAATAACTGTGTGCAGTCAGCACATTCTGTGGTGTCAAATACTGGGCTGGGTGAGTACTCWGGCTACATCTATGGCCCAGAGAAGAAATCTTGTTGTCTAAAATTCTCATAAAATCATAACTTCGATAATGAGTAGCAACAACTTGTAAAGAAAGCCATTTTTTCCCCCCGCCTCACACAGAGGCAAAGCTCACATCAGAAAGTCAAGTTAACAAAAAGTCAACCAAACGAAAATAGCTGTTGGGTTTCCTTCTAAACTTASGAAATGTTTGTCAGGCTGTCCCTATGACAGATACCATTTTACTGGCCTCTCCTCAACTATGCCATTGAAACACATTGTAATGTGTTATTTCACAGTTGGCCTAATMCAATTCTCTTGAAGACTTCCAGGGAGAGAGGAGGCTCAGTTCCTTCCCACTTATTAGCAGTTCTATGCACATTMTCCCAAGGACAATCAGAAAAACAAGATCTTTTTGGCCAACCAAAAAACTTGACTCAACTTAACTGTAGTAAAACATTACTACCTCCAAACAGAGAAGTAGCAGGCTACCGTTCTCAGCTGTAACCCACCAGTTAAGCACTTTGGTACACAAGACATGAACCTGTATCCTCAATTTTGATGTATCACTTGGAATATGCCCCATAGGAAAGACTGTGTGCCACTGCCCTTAGCACTGAACAGGTGTTAAGGGATTAACTCCAGGTACACGTTCAAATGACAAGAACATTTAGTCACGTAATGGGATCAGGGAACGGTTTAATCAGAAGCAGCCTCTGGAGGCATCTAAGCCTTGTTCTCCTGTGTAACTCCAAAGTTAGGCCAGTTTGCTYAGGGCCTGAGCAAGCTGAGTCTTGTTTTGAGAAATGAGAAAAATTTAAATCACATCACTCCCTTACAAGGTACCAACCTGCCYTCATGTTTGGAAGTGGTAGAAAACAGACCACTGCCTTTTAAGAGCCCATATCTCAATAACATCTTACTTCATTTCAAGCTAGACCTTCCTTTTCTTACCACATTCCCCTGTCATCCATGACATTACCCCTGAAAGAACTTTTTATTTCTTTCCAAGTCTGACCCCTTGAAACTTTCTGCTCCTCCCAATGCACTTCCAAGATCTATTCACAAAGTCCCAATGCTCTGGCTTATCCTTAATGCAGGAAATAGACATTCTTTTCTCACAATGTCTTTGCTGATTAAATTGCATGCACCTATTGCATTATCGCAGAGTGYATCAAAAACCTATAGCCCCATCCCAGTCTTCAAAATAAAAACTGTCTTGCAATGTTGCAGAATGCTAAAATTCATCACAAAGACTTAATGGACTTGATTTTAGGAAAACTTGTATAATTCACACCTTTATCTCAACTATGCATTGCTCCAGACTGGGAATAAAAGAGATGCTTCCTTAACAGACTTTTTAAATAATGCCCATTTGATTTAAAGGTTTTAGCTGGGGCTATATGTTACCCATATAGCACTACCAAATTTTAAMGTTATCCCCATTATCTTTGGTCTAGAAGATGGACTGGCAGTCCTGCTCCAAACTTGTTACATATGTAATTATAAATTACAACAAACCCACGAGCTTGGGCCTAATCAATACAAATTTGGACAAGAATTGCTGTACACTTTAAGGATCAAATTAGTCCCTTCAGTATTCCCAAGTTCATAAATGCAGACCCAGTATAATAAGATGTCATGGTGAACCCTTCCAAATTCGCAAGGAAAATATGCAACTGACACAGACAGAATCATTCTTCCCAGTTCCATAATTAATCCATAGATTATGAGACTATTAAAAGAACTATCCAAACATCGGGCTCCTAACAGGAAGGGAGCTCCCAGTCTAAAATTTCCGGAAAGCATCAGATTTACAAAGCATTAACATTAAGGACAGTGTTTCTCCATACCCAAGCTGTGTCCATTCTTTGTGTAGAAGCAGGTATTATTGATAAGGTTGACACAACAACCGATGACATCACCCGTAGTAAATGTTGGGCCATAGGGTTGTCCGGTTCCAGAGGAACAGAACGAATGTCCATCATCTCCATGGTAACCATATGAATGTTTATCCCAACCTAGAGAACAAAGCATTTGAAATGTACTCATTTAATTTAATACAATGAAATGACTATGTAAAGTGCGTATATTCCAATCCAAGCTAATCCAATGTTAAGCTTTCTGGTATCTAAAACTTCTTAACAAATGCCTTCCAACAAAACGACAACTTCTTTTATCAAAATGGCTGAACATGCAGTTCCATTTGTAGCATCTCGTGGATAATACCAAGTCAGAAAAAATATCCATTTTTCTCTTTAAGTGAACTTGCAAAATTATCAACACTGAAAACATGATCAGCTACAACATTCAAATTTGAAAAGCTATCTGCAGATCTAACACGTCCCAATAAAGCAGTGAAGATTTCTCTTGTTCTCCCTTTCATCTTGCAAAACTCTTGCAGCCATATGTCATAATCAAATTCTTTCTGGCTAAAACCCAAACATGCATCTCTGGGGGAAACGCACTTCTCCTGATTATTCCTAATGACTGTTCGGCAGCGARCAGTACTCTTCAGAATAGCTCAGTCTACAGTGACTACAGAGTCACTAGCTTTGCTGTATCAAAAAAAAGCTAAAAGAGGGAAGAAGAAGAATTTAAAAAAAAAAAAAACAAAACTGCCCAAAACATGTTAAAATCGCAGCCAGCAAACCAAGATGTATGCAAATACAGTGCTAATTTTGCAGGGGAAGAAGCCGCAGAACCAGTTAAGAGGCTTCATACAATTACATTTAATGAAATATTACTCAGCAAGCAATTGTAGTCTGAGCTCATTTAAAAATTCTTGTCTGGACTCTTTGTAGTTCAGTATTAAGTAAAAACAACTAGAAAAGAAGTGAACTTCTAGGCACTACAATATCTTCCCAACGGATCTATCAAATGTCTATTCAAAATAATACAAAGAAACCACAACTCAAATTCCAATCCAATTTCCATATCCATTGAGAAAACTGAARGATCTGGATTAAGGGATACGACTTCAGTGAATACATTAGCATGACATTAAAGACTGAGTAAAAGCCCAACCTTAACACAAATTGCCAAATTTCATAGGGTAATATGACGACTGATACTGACACTTTACATATTTTTAATAAGAAGGCTGTGGGTTTCCCCCCGCACACCTCTGCCAAGCTGTGGCAAAACAGTTTAATTTAGAAGTATTTCCATCCTTAAGCGGGCTCTTAATCAGTATGATCCATGACAGATTTATATATACAATAAGCATCTCTCACTAAGTTAAGTACCAAAAATTATTTCAGTTACATTGATTAATAGTACCTTTGATAAATTATTTGCATTGCATCATCAATCTTACTCAGAAGAAGCTTAATGCTACGCACTAATAACTCATCATCTTTATATGCATTAACAAATGTAATTGGAATTTGCTATTACTATTAGGGTCTCTAGCAGAGCATCTGAGTGAGAAATTAAAAATGCAAAAGAAATAATACTGATATTCTAAGGTCATTTCAGCATAAGTTTATACTTGGATAATAGCAACATGTTCCAAAAAACACCTCCCTTTATAACACAAACATGAATTGAAATAAAAATGCACACACACAAGACATCTTTATATACTAGACAGAGATACCATATTCATACTAGTCATGACAGTGTCCCTGATCATATAAATGAACTGAAAGCAAACAGTTAAAGTTCACTGCATAGTCTCACCACTAAAGTTGGAAAGGTAACACTGCTGAAAAAACCAGCAGATCTCACTTTATGCTCAACAAGAATATTTATCATAGCAGCTCATCCTTAATATTAAAGATTCATTTTGTAGAGTGACTGAAATTTTAAAACATATTTGCTTGTTGTAAATTTTCTGCATAATACAAATAACACTAAGATGCTTTACGTAATGCAGATAAATAAATACAATGTAGAGCTATGCTCACTGGCACTTGCCAACTTTCCCCAAGTCAAATACATTTCAAAAACAAAAACTAAGCAATATAAGTAATGTACAAAAGATAATAAATACTAAAACCTACCTGGTAGTCTATTCATGTTCACACCCTGTGCTGAAAGCCCAATTCCCATGTAACTGTAAAAAATGAAAGAATAAAAGAAATGAATCTGTCTCTTCACAAAAATGTGCAGGATATTGCCAAGAAACACTGCTGATTAATCAAGTACTAATTAAGCTGCTGAGAGACCATTTAATGCTGGCATAAATGCAATGGAACTGAACAGAGAAGTCATTCCTGCTTGATATGGCTTATTAGAGACAGATCCTTTCTCTGCAGGACAAATTTCTTTTCCCTGAGGCATTTTGGGTTATCTACAGAGAATATTGATGGCAGAGATAATCCGTAATACAGACCTGAGGAATACCAAAAGGAACAAAACTCATTTTGAAAAGGGTAAAATCTTACACAGGACAAGTTCATCACCTAATCATCCTCTGCAGACAACCTGAAATTACTTATTTTACAAAATATCTGCAAAAATATGTAATATTTTGGCAGCAAAATGTATCCTTGTCGAAAAGAGTTGCAAGCCTTGGGCACAGAGCACAAGGCTACCTGCAGAAGTATCCTGCCCAAAGCACTATCTGTCTGTGTCAATTGCCTTAGTTGCTGGCAAGCCGGTAGTAAACAAAAGGCAGCAAATATTTTACTGCACTAGCCAATAATCTTAAATCTAATCAAACTATTGCTAGGTAAATAAAGTCCAAAAGTAAGCTTTACAAATACTACATTTAAAAAAGCATCCAATACAATTTTTAACGATTTAAGAATAAAATACTGTAAAGCCAAAACATTGCAATTTTGTCCCCAAATCATACTACTTGAAAACAGTAAAATCTGTTTTATATCTATTTATTAGAATTCATTTCATGCCTAAGATGACAGGAAAAAGCTAGACAGCATAATGAAGGGCTAGACTTTCACTCAAAAAAAAAAAATCCAAATTAGTAACTGAAGCAAGCATTTAAAGATCACCTAACCTAACATTTCCTCATTTACCAAAACACACTGCTCACTTTGACACTAGTTCAAACTGGTTAACATAAATCTATCATGAAATAAGCTGTATGAGACAAAATATATGYCTTTGTGCCAATATGAAAATAGTAACATATATTTATATATATATAAAAGACTCCAAATATGACCTTCAGATTCTCACCAAGACAGATGCAATTTTAAGGAATCGTTCTGCTAGCAAGTACAGGTTAATCTGCTATTTTAACTAAACACTAGCTACACACAGARTGAAACTGTAGGAAATCATGTATGTCATATGCTTAATTGTGTAAAAGGCTTCCAGATTTCTCTATTGATCAACCCCAACCTTTTCTAACTTAGACACACATCTCCCTAACAAACATAATGAAACCTCAAAAAATGGATATAGGAGATACTCCATTTAAAGAGGCTGCAGAACTGAAGCAAAGGGCATCAAACAAAAGGATTAGTCTCTTCTGCAGAGCTAATTACATTATTGAGACACCCTTGCAACAGCAGAGTCAACAGAACAATTATAAATGAAARGAGCAAGTGGAAAACCCCAACATTTCATCTTGGACAACAAAGCTAGAATTGTTACTGAGGAAATCAGAGTTTGACGCATGAGGGACTCTCATGAAGAGGCTGCAAATCGCTGTAAAGTTTCCCGCAGGCAAACTGAAGGACATTTTAAGATAATTTTAGATAACTCTTAGAAACAAGTCCATCAACTGCAAGACTCCTTCAAGGCGAGACATATTCCTAATGAAGTTTCAGTATTCTCACAGATATAGGATTAAGGTTATATAGAAATTGATCACTACAGTTTAAAATGCTATCGTTCTAGCTGACACTAATATGCAAACAGTGGATTTTCCCTCAGATATAAATATCTTCCAAGACATGAATTATATTTATGCCAAAACAGTACATGTAGGCATCCCGGACCAGGTGAAGCTCAGTGGCAGAGTTAGGTGTCTCCCTGCCTTTGTCCACCATCACAACACAGCACAGACTCACCCAGGCTTGGGCTAGGGAGGCCTTCTGGTCACTCCTGCAGCTACTCTGTACCTCACTGGACTGCTCAAGTCTTAAAGTAGCTCATAAAGTTATAAATAACAATGTGTGAAACTAGTTGTGGGATTCATGAAGTCAAGCGATTAGAGACTAAAATAAAAAAAAGCAAAGCTGAAAATTGATTTTAAGTCTGTCCAAATTAGAATTAAGGACTAGAGAAGAACGAGCATCTCAAGTACTCTTCATCTTCCAGTTCTCCTTGTATTTACTCTTGTTCCAGGTTTTCATTTTAAAATCTCAGTACAGCCTTGAGTTAACACTTCACAACTGCAAGCCATATGAAAATTCTTCAGAACACTGCAAAACTACAAAAGTCTAAAATTAGACCAAGGTTCAACCTCTTGCCACAAAGTAAATACCAAACACACAAAATGATACCGTGTTTTTCCACTATCAAAGACTGAAAAGCGTATGCTTCCCTGCAGCAAAATATGAGAAGCAGCAACCCCACAGTAATAATTTTCAAGTATTTTTTCATTCAGAGTTGAATTCACCCATTTTTGCTGGAGTCTAAGGCTCCTATGCAGATGCTCGAGAAGACCAAGTGTGAGAAATAAAATAAACTGAAGAAAAAAAAGAAAAAAAAACCAACCAAACAAACAAAAAAAAACACAAAGAAAAGGACTAACAAGAGCTACTACAGAATRGGACACTGCTATGGAAAAAGGAAAAATAAAAACAATGAACATAACAAAAACATGTTCACATAAGACTCAATTTTCATTTCGACTTGAAACTAAGGGGTTTTGTTTTGTTTTACCACTATGTGGAAAACATACGGAAAATTTTCAAATGTGGAAGTCAACAATGATAATCAGTTCAGAAAACTATATATATTGTTCACTCTGCTCCTTAAGATCTTGAAACAACATCTCAAGAATCGTATCAAATCACGGGTACCTCTGAAAACTTAGTAATGCTAAAGATGAATTCAAGTGTTTAACATCACTTCTCTTGCTTGAGAAAAAAAAAAACAACAAAAAAAAACACAAATAAATATTCCATCCTATTTGACAAAAAAAAACACAAATAAATATTCCATCCTATTTGTAAAGGCCAATAAAATACTTAGATGTAAGTTTAAGTAATTTAAAAAAAAATGTAAGGAAGTTCAGTGTCCATGAAGTCAAACCCCTGTTTTCACAGGGCCTACAAGCTATATTAAAGACAGTGTACTGGGTGGGGGGCTGCTATATCATACCTTGAAATCCAAGTTGTTTTGATGATAAAAAATATTCAAGCTGGTATCTGGATCTTGTTTTCACCCTCAGGCTACAAATTTAAAGCAAAATGACTCTATATCATACAGAGGTAAAGCCTAAATTACCAATTTTTCTGTATGGAACCTAAGGTAGTTGAGTCTAAGCAAAGACACATTTTACACCCACTAAACAACTGCTAACAGCCTGACCACATCAGCTGACAACTAAGGAAAAAATACATACTCTGAAAAATGTCAGTTACATGTCTTATTATATATGTCAGTGGCTACAGTTTTACTGCCAAATAAGTAGTTAAGGAAAAAGGCAAAAGTAGAAAAGAAAAACTGCAATATCTGTAAGAATTTTAAGACTGACATATTTTAAGAGGTTTTGCAATTGACCAACTTGCAAGTCTCTAAAAGTTCAAGTAACATCCTCCTACTCCATCCTCACTAACATTAGATTTTAGATTCATAAACATTAAATTGAGAAATGCAGCACATTAGGTGCCTAAGTTTCCTCTTCAATATAGATAGTTTGCACCCCTAATTTTTCAGGAATATGGTAATCCAAGAGTCTTATTGTCTACACGATCAGAGTAAGAAATGAGCTATTAATTTTTTTTCCTCTATTTAAGTGTTTCAAAATATGCCATAGACAGTTTGAGTCTTTCATTTCAAACTGAAAACAAGTTTAATTTTATGGAATGTTTCCAAGGAAACAGTATTTTGATCATGATAAACACAGGTTTCAGATGAATCAGATTCTACATAAAGTAAAAAAAGGCAATCATCCTTTATAGTGTTTCAAACTGTTATGTCTATGATTTTTTTTCTTGTAATTCTTATAGCATCCTTAAGAATATTCTAATTTACTGATCTAACTTTTAGAAATATTTCTGACTTTGAGGTTGCAAAGTTTCTCTCTAGTGACGCTTATAAGTACAAAAGCCTTTTTAGGTAATACACCGCCATAAAACGATAGCTACAGAGATAAGGTAGTCTATGTTAGGTCTATAGTAAGATTAGYATCTATGTACTACATTTGCATGGTAGAACCTCAAAAAGGAATAAGTTAATGTAACTTAATACGCAGGAATCAAGAAATGAACCATTCTTTTTAAAAAAATCTGAAGTCTCCATTTCTAGAAAACATCCACAACAAAATAAAACTCTTTTGCTCCAGCTCCTCACATCTCTGACCAATGAAATAAAAATCTCTAACAATCTTCTTACATATTTAGTTGCACAAGTTCTTCCCACTTTCTCACATGTCTGGTCCTGTAGGCTCAGGTAAATAGCTTCAGAGAACAATCTTCCTGATTCATGACCCAATCTCCTCTTGCACCTGCTGCAACTTAAGTCTCTAAAAAGACACTAATGCAAAGAAACTACTTCAGACTTTCCTTGCATCAGATCTCTACACACWAGTAATCTGCTATTAATGCCACAAAACACCCATATGCAGAAACTGGGTGCAGTTAAGATATTGTATTGTAACAAAAGAATGTTTTGCCAAGACACTGCTGTCTGAGAACATACTGAAACTAAAAAAAAAAAGTACTAAGCTTTTAGGTTAGATGGGTAATATACAAAAGTAAAAAAACAGGAAATTAAGTTGCTTTGTATTATGTTTACTGGTATGTGATTTTGGGGGGAACAAGAAAATGAGTATACTGGATGCTAAAAGAAAAGCCAACTTGCTGCCACAGAAGCAAAATTCAAAATAGGAAAGCAAGATTAAAGCTATGCACATTCATGCTCTAAAAGACAGTAAATAGTTTTTTGCATAAACGTCACACTRGAATAGCTCAGACTAAAACACAGGCATGAGTATCATACAAAAACTTAACTTTGTGTTCATGSAACAACTGACTAAAGAATCAAACCCTTTTCTTATTACTTCACCTACCTCATCACATGCACACTGCATATTGTTCACTGCTCTGGCAGGGTGCAACAATTGCAACAATTAAAAAATAGCTATCCAAAAGGTACATAAAGCCCTACTTACAGTGCTTTAGCAAAAGCCAGTAAGCTGCACGAGTTGCTGAACTAACAATTTATTTTGGCATAGAACATTTAGCAGAACTTGCACACGTAACATAAAGCATGCCCATGAAGATCTGCACCAATCAACCAGCGACAGACTAAACAAGCGTGCTCACAGATATGTAAGCTATTCCAAGTGCTGCTTGCTAGACGATGAAAGCCTTGCTAAACTTCCACTTCTTTTCTAGACTATTTTCAGTGCTTGTTTTCATTCTTCTCTTGAGAAAAGAGCACCTGCTTAGCGCACTTTGGACTTTAAGCACACATTTTCCACACCTGCTCTAAAAGCAGTATAGACCACCCAGAAATAAGTGTCATTTCTGTAATTTACACATTGCTAGTATTTGCCTTTACAAATCAATGAAAGGTGCAAAGAATGGAAAGAAATACAAAACACTGCACACAAATGTATTTTCCTAAAGAGTTCACTTTCCCCAAAGGAAACGGACACCAGCAAATCTCTCCTCAAAGACTTTTTTTTTTAAAAAAAAAAAAAAAAATGGCTGAAAAGCTGTACTTCAGCTAACCCTAGTGACACAAGCTGGCACCACGAGCAAAGCTAGCATTCCCACACTATCTGAGTTCAGATGCTCATTCTGGCCCCACGCTCCTCTCTCATGCTGCCAGAGCCACCCACAAAGCCACATGAACAGCCATACTGCAGAAGTAATGTGACTGAAAAATAACTTGCTTTTAAGTTACTCTTGGAGAGTTAGCCATCCATCCTGATTTGCTGTGTAGCTGGCATAAGTTACAAACTGGCACAAAAAGAACAAACGTTCCTTTTGTATAAGCACAAAGTGTTTAAACTTCAGTTAAGAGCAAGTACTGCAAACATTCACAAGCCGCTGCCATGGCTGAAGACAGATTCCCTCTAGGTACCTACCTAGTCAAAAGAATGGCCACCATAGTAACTTGGGGAAAGGAGCGTAAATAACTTTAGGAGTATAACAGTTAGACAYTATGGTTTATAGCAAGAACACATCTACAAAACTTAGCACATACTCATTCATTTTAATTCCCAGATCACTAATGGTTGGTGAGCTTAGCTAATTGGCTCCTACTCTAGAAATTTAGATGAAAAAAAAAAAAGGAAAAGTGGCACGAAAAAGTCAATAAAATGCCGATTTCATTCCCCTGAGCAACATGCTAAGTAATTACAGAACAAAACCTCTCTATGTTTCTTCTGACTCTGTCATAAAACAATTGTAGAGTACATATGGAGCTTTAAAGTTTAATTTAAAGCTACAGATATGTTTAGTTTCTCCAGTTATATAAAGTATTTTGAWAGTAGTTGTTGCAATACTCTCTGCTTTGACAGATATGCTTGATCTTGGCTATTAACTGCAGGTACCAATAGCAAACAGGATATAACTTGCAGTTACTACAGTTCTTCCTACTACGCTTTTTAATCAGCATCATCTTTTATTTTTCCCCTATACTTACACCCATTACTCATCTACTGCTCCCATCTCTCATTGCCCAAATGTCTGTTCACAGTGTTCCACATAAGGCCAAACAAAACAAAGCAAAACAGAACAAAATATTAAAAAGCAGTATAAAAAGAAAACATAAACAAAGGTCCTCAGACTGCAAAAGGTGACAAAAATGAAGAAAGAAAACTGAAGAAATGCAGAACAACAAAAAATATTTAAAAAGCAACATGACAACTAGGTAACAATGTAAGAGATTTTTAAAATTCCCAAGACAAATATTTCACATATCTGTATTGCAGCAGCAGTACAGAAAGGACCTTGGGACCTTTTGTGTCGAATACCATATGAATACCAAAATGGYGTCCATGTCAAAGATAATTGAATCTTACTGCTTTTCAGCTTCATTCTCACTTCCCTTTTCCTTGTTTGTTACAAGTAGTTGTTGCATTGTATCTTATGGTCCATGAACTCTCATTTAGCATCAAAAACAAACTTTCACCTCCATATGACATCCATCAACCTCCATTTTTATAGCAAGCCTGTTTTCATGCATTCTACAAAGTGTATCTAATAGGAGCTCCCTGTCATGAACGTCTGCAAAATTCATGTACTAAATTCCAGCTCCCCGGTACCTGCACTATATACAAAATWTACTGACTTCAGTAGCATTAAAAAAATGCAGTACTTTTACAGATACAGTAAAGAGCAGCCAACCTAAAAGTCATCTAACCAAAGGACTCTGTTGGTCAAAGACTCATCTTTGGGATTGTTCAGCAATCTGCAAGTATGTAAGAACATATTACAGTAGTACAAAAAAAAAGTCCCCCATATTAGGAAGGTTTGGGGTGAAATTAAGCAAGTTACACCAAATAGAGCACACAGACTGTAAGAATGCTGATAGACTTGGCCATATTCTTTASTGATACACCAGGTTTTTACTTTTGAGCCAGGTTTATGAAAAACAAAGGCCACTACCCAAGAATCCCCACCTAAACAGCTTCAAAGTATCCGTGGGCATTTATGAGGGTTGTTAGCTTTACTGGAGCCACATGCACAGACATCTCAGTTGCTTCTGGAAGTGTTTTATTATTTTAAACAAGTATCATAAAATACAGCYGTAGCCATGGCTTACAAGGCTAGGCCTAGGCCTTGAGAAGAGATGTTTTTACTGCAGCAATGAGTTTAAACTAATTAACTCTACTAGTAACATGCTGGTCCTATACAGGTAAGGTCTTCCTAAACTGTGGTCCTGTTCCTTGATGCTAAGCAATGAAGAAGAAACTGGAGCAACTGTGYATGAAGCCAGGCAGGTGAAACAACAGCCAGTGAGAAAGAACTGATAAGCCCAACGATACCACAGGACACAAACCATCTTTTGCAGACCTGTATGTCTGTCTCTGCATTACACTTCCCAATTATTAATTCCAGGAGTTCTCATTAATTTGGATGGAGAAGAGCACAGAACACTAGCAGGTTCCCACTGCATCCAGGCAAGGAATACTTGGACCTGAAAAGAGCATCCAGACACATCCAGKGAGGGCCTGTCTGTGTCCTGCACATCACCAGCTAAGCTAGATATATCTAGCTAGATAAGCTAGATATGGCCTTGGTTCCACACACAGTAATCCCCAGCATCCATATTACCTTACATCATGAAGAAAATGAACATACTAGCTCATTATGCACAGAGTGACAGTTCTCTAAAGTGACAAGGGAAAAATAAGGCCACAAGGCTTATGCAAGGACAAAGTAGTATACATTATCATTGAACAAAAAATCATTCTGTTTCTTAAACTAAGTAATATGTGCAGCTCACAAATGACTATTTAAAGTACAAACCTTGAAAGGTTTTATTCAAAGACCATTTCTACTCCATAACTCCATCAGGAGGCTTTTGTAGGATTGCCCCACGTGATTACAAACAGCTAAAGCCATTTGCCTCCATTCTTCCTAGTGCCGCCAGCAACATAGAGAGGAACGGGAGGATACGAGCCATCAACACGTGGCTCCAGGGCTGGTGTCAGCACCACAACTTTGGCTTTTTTGGGAACAGGAGGACTKACACAGCACCAGGCATGTTGGAACCTAMYGGGATCCAGCTTTCTCAAAGGGGGAAGAGGGTCCTGGGTCGTGAGCTGGCAGGGCTCATCGAGAGGGCTTTAAACTAGATTCGAGGGGGGAGGGGGGCATCG
>PTEX01000012.1:0-22270 GCA_003342815.1 Eudromia elegans
GGGGCTCTATCTTCCCGTACAGCGCGGTATCTTCCGGTCGCCAGACCCTAACTACCCACAAACACATGTGATTCTGTTAATGGGCAACCCAGTTATCCTGATGGCAACCCAAGAGTTACAGGTAAGCAAATAATAGCCCAAATGATTGCATGCATCTGGTGTTGGTACAAAGGACGTCTCTACGGTGAATGTCCTCTAAGAACGTGCCATGGAGCAGAAGTCATAAAACAAACCAGTTTCGTGAAGGAAGGCTGGTTTCACAGTCCAGACCTAACTGCTGCCAGCACCTTCCTATAAATAGGCTGGGCATACAGACCTGTGCCAAGTCATCGGGCTTGGACACTCAGACACCTCAAGACTGGCGGAGGGACAAGAAGTCCTGACTGAGAAGTTGAATAAATGCATTTTAGATCATTTTAAGGTCTATTCTATTGATAGGGCACATTGATAGGGACAAGAAAGAAGCCTCTGCATATCATCAGGACATTCAAAAATATCAGCAATACAAAATGCTGTGTCAAACACCTCAAACGATCACTGCCGAGCTGCAGTGGAAGTGAAGAATTAGGCCTGATTCGGACACTGAATTAGGGCAAATCTCTGCATAACCTGTTCAATTCACAGAACCCCCTAATTCCTTTTCCCTTGGTGAAGGCTGTCCACAAACAACTCCCAGTCACTTGAACTTGTCACCTTACACCACGTACAACTGCACTTGACCCAGCTCCCAAAGACACGTCTGCCCCACAGTTCTATCGCAGCATATACCACACGTCTCAGAAAGCCACACACAGGACAGGCAACGCTTGGAACAACAGAGGAAACGCTGTAACGGGTATTAGGTAGCAGGTGACCTTTCCGAACTCCAGGGTAAGGGACCTAGCCCGAATTATCAGGGCACACACTGAAAGCTTGGCCAGTCTGTCTGGATAGAACTGTAGACACCTCATACTTGCATGTCCTTCACCGCAAGTAGCTGAGGAAGCGATTCAAACGCAAACAAGAAATCAGCTGTGCCCCTGCGTCAGATCCCTGTTTGTCATTTGAGCCTGCTGTTCCTCAAGGCTGGTCATTCTGGTTTATGCTTCTCCCGTTGAAAGCTACTTGGGAATGAGCTAACACTTTTCACTGGGAGTAGACGAGCACTTGCTCATGGAGTTTTTCTCCTGGACTTTTCATAGAAGGGATTGACTTGCTAGAGAATCTGAATAAGGACAGATTGCCGAGAGCAGAGCTAGATTCCACTCCAGCATTAAAGAAACGGAAGAATATTGGTAAAACAATGTAGTCTAATGATCTGGTAGAGCCTTTTCTTCTTCAAAGAAGCCGTACATTCTGCAAGAAACAAATGGGGAAATAAATCTAGATTTAAAATAAATCTAGATCAGGGAGTAACGAAGGACACAAAGCAGTAAAGTGTTCTCCATGTAAATACATTTTGAGTAGCACTGAGGTACTACTTAGTGCCTCTGAGAGAGTGGGATGGAGGGGTGTTTACACAGAAGTATTCTCAGGAGACATGGAGCTGGTGCCCCTCTCCCATGGCACCTACTCCCATTCCTCTCTACACCCCGGTGTCTTAGCCATGCCAGATAATACACTGCCATGCTGTAGGCAAGTTTTGCAACAGTACTTGGCAAATCTGGACTACTGATCTGTGCAGTTATAGAACTGCTTCTCAAACCCTCTTTTGCTCTGCTCGCTGCAGCTCCTAATCGCCTCTATGCAGGGCCCTAGATGCATAAGTTACTTCTACATAGCAAAGACTCTGCACACACAGTGGTGATATATAATTTGTGCTTCAAAACTGTGGTATTTAATCAGCAGCAACCTGTCTGTAAATGGGACAGGAAAATGACTTTACATACAAGGTCACACATATATGAGTACAAAAGTACTGTTCTCATAAGTTCTCATATTTCCTCTAATATGCCTTGAATAGCTCTAGTAGCCACAAGAATATTTTGTTCTATTTCCATCATACACACACATGTGACAAGTGCAGCAATACCTTGTGTTCTCAAAGGTTGCTTTATGTATGACAGTGTTTTTAAAAATGCACTGAATTTGTGCCTTAATTTTTGACAAGCAGGATCGCTTCCTCAGAGCAGCAGGTGGCTAGAACCGTTCAGTCACGTTTATTCCAGTAATTTTCCTCTGGCCACTGCATTTGCTAATGTTTAACTCCTGAGATGCTAATGAAACACAGGCCTGCTGTACTGAGAGCACCCTGCAAAGGTCGGCAGGGCTCTTCTCGGCCTCCTTGGTTATTTCTGAGCAGCTGAAATAGAAGCTGGCCCTGAGCGCTCAGCTCAACAGGAGGGTTCCTCCTGGGATCACACCAGCACACGAACAGTCATTTCAGGGCTATTTCCTGAACGGGATTTATAAGGGTAATGAAAGGCGTATCAGGAGAAGATTTTATGGAAGGAGGCACAATTTTGTACTATCTTCTTCTCTTGGAGAAGCTTGATAACTAATAGGATATTGAACTATGTTGGGTTTTTTTCCTCCAAATGGTATAAATAGAGAAAAAGGCCCATTTTCCAGTGGTTATGGTCTGGTATCAAATGCAGTATTGAAGTGCAGCTGTTTGCCTCCTTGTTCGCTTTTCCCTCTCCCAAAGTCTGAAAACAGAGCGTTTCCACCCTGACGGTTTGGGGTACTATGGGGGTGTAAGCGCTCGGCGCCGCTCTCCGGAGCGGGTAGCGGGGCTCCCGCACTGCCCCGCGCACCGTGACCGGCTGCCGGTCAGCACGGCGGGAGCAGGAATGAGCTCCGGCACCGCATCGGAGGGGACCTGTGACCTGTGCAACTGCAGAGCCTGCGACGGCTGAAACAACAAACTGGAAGCCACCCGCCTGCAGCACGTGGAAAGTGCCACATCCTGAGGGTGCCGCAGGCCTGGCTGTTCGCACCGGGATGAGAAGATGAACGCACATTTTACACACAAACAGGTTGGCAAGAACAAAATTGCCAAAGTAAAGGGAATCAAAAGTAGTAACTGCCTGTGCACCCACCTGAGGAAGTTGGGTAACAAGCACGAACTGAAACCTGTCCTTTCTAAGGCATAAATCCGACCTCCTTGGGATTTCACGGAGCTGTGGGATGATTCAGGCAATTAGACCGTCAAAAATACTGCTATCGACCTGCTGAAGAAACGCAGAGCGGGCAAGAAGGAAGATGCAGCAAGTCCTTGTGTCCAGCACGTCAGTCACCTCCGCTGCTTGCGTCAGGCGCAGCCGGAGCAGGAATCGCCATGGTTACGCGTGGACCCCCATCCCCTGCGGGAGCACAAAGCGAGACCCGGGTCGGCGGTCGCTACAGGCTGCCGTGCCGCTCCAGGAAACACAACAACCAACACATAAACAGCAGTCTGCAACGTGCAGGGAGACGAAACGGTGCCCTGAGGGGCTGCGGCAGCAGCAGGATTGCTGTACTGCTGGTGGCGTGTTGCTGTCTAGCAAAATGCTGCCCCTGCTGTAAGGGGGTTCTGGTTTAGTGCTCTCCTGGAAAAGGAGAGAAAAGCAAGCCAAAACAACAACAACAACAACAACAGAAAAGCAGAAGTAGTGCAGGCTACACTGCTCAAGTCCTGCTCATAAAAGATGTGCTTGCTACAGAGCAGGATCCCACGAGCAGGACAACGAGTTTTTCACAAGTCTTGAAAGAATCATAAGCTGCATTAGCTGGGAGAAAATATGCTGAACAAGCTGTTTGAATAACTCCTGCGTATGTGTTTTAAAAATAATGATGTGTTTTAAAAGTAACGCTCCGTGCCACGGACCGGGAAGTTCCAGGGGACAGAATAATGCTAACATGCTAATATTGCGTCACCTAAAGGCAATTTACTGCTTTGCTTCTCTCTGATTTTGCTGTCTTTGGGAAAGGGTGCCATGAGGAAGCTCAGCCCTACCTGTGTGCGCTGCTGCTGAGTACAAACTAAGCATGTTAGTCCTACAAGCAAAATCTACCATATTCCCTGGAAGACCTGTTATTTCAGTCACAGAGAAAACAGAAAAACAGCAAAAAAGAAAACCTCCCGAGGGTGGAATTGATGGATGACGGCATCCTGTGCACGTGCACCTCAAAGACAGGGGGCCGAGAGAGCCAGAGCTTCTGCTACAGTCTCCAGATGGGCACTTGTGCCTAAAGCAGAGTGCAAGTTTGTGCTGGCCATTGAAGACACACCAGGCTACATCACTGTTGTACCTCTGCAGAGAAAGGCTGGTAACAGAATCTGAAAAGCCCATCAGTTTATTATTACTGCTTTTCTGCTATACTGAGCTTTTCTTTATTTATTTATTTAATTGTGGTACTTGTCTGATTTAAGCTGACAGATCTAGTAGATTTCTTTGCCTTAGAAACACTCCTCGTGTGGCATATTTTGAGAGATTAGAGGTGTAAAGCGGCTGTAAGTTAGAGCAGGATGTGTGCAGTGCAACGGTGACACACGTTGGTGCCTAACAGCCTCTGGCCTCCTGCCTTGGGCACCTCGGCTCCAGAGCACGTTGCTGTTAGATCATCACAGTCACTCCCTGAGAGCTCAGGTCCCTCGGGCCAGACCTGCTCCCACAGAAGGGTAGGGCAAAGCTCCAATCTTAACTGGTGTTTATGGAAGAAGTTTAAGTTTCAGCTGCGGCGGAGGGGCTTCCACGCCTCCCTGCACCAGCACACACCCACAGAGGAAAGCAGCAGGCCTATCCGGGGGAGCAAAGCCAGCCCGGGACAGGGAGCCCCGGGCACAGACTGGGAGGTCTGGCCGTTCTGCCACAGACTTCCCGTAATTAGATGTCCCAGCTGAACTGCTAATTCAGCTACAAGCTATAGCTGTTCAACCGTGCCAGCCATCTCTCGGCTCCCGTTTCCAAGCCAGCTCAATTTGCATTAACGCTATAGATGTTGCCTCACAGCACAACCTTCCACATGGCAGGCGGCTTTCCTGTGAGATGACATTTTGTTCCTAATTAGCGGGTGCAGTTCCCTGCTAAGCCCGACTTTGCTAAGGTGATCAAAACAAGCCTTGCCAAGATGAAAGGAGAAAAGCATCCACAGCTGGAAAAGTGGGCTAGCTTCCCTAACAATTTCAAACAACTAGTTCTGAAGAATATATAAAATGTGTCTTTCCTGTTCCTCTTACATGAGTTGCATTATACTTATCCTGTCTTTGTCAAGATCACAGTTAAGGTGAGGCCATTGCAGAGCACATTGTCCTTTTGGGAGATCTAAAAGCACAGCCAGGCTCTCATGTCTCTGCTCTTTCTCAATGCATTTGCATTTCAGTACAATGGAAATGAATACTGAGCTGTTGTTTCTCATCAGAAAATGTGTAAGTTCATCCTTGGAAAGAAGATTGTGGAAAAGGATAACATTTGCATGTTCGTATTCCATTCTGAATAATACAAACCAGAAGACAGTAGGTGGCAATAGCTGTAGGCTGAATCAGCAGAGCTCTGGAAAACCTCTGGAATCGAATTTGAGAGTCAGTCATATATACACTGAGCAAGCAGTATTGCTGGGATAGTTTCCTCTCTTAATCCTGACCTCCAAGGTTGACTTTCACGTGAGCACTGCATGCTTAAGAGATGCTCCTGCCCAGGGCTTGTGTTTTTGAAAGTGAAGTGTGCATTGATGTCACAGCTGTTATTCACGTGCAAGCATGCAAAAAGGCTCTGACACGGGCCTGTCTCCAAACTCTCCAGGAATGGGAACTTCCCTCTTATCATCAGGCAGGGAGAGTCTCACAGAAGCGTCCAGATGCTCAGGAGCTGCCACGGTGGGGTCTATGTAAATATTGTGGATACAAAGCATCCAAACTGCTTCTTATGCTTAAATGTTTATTGCTTGACCTGAACTGTTCCTCAAACACGGAGTCTGCTTCAGTGACCTGGTTAGTACCACCCTGGTTTAGCCCCCTGCCCTCCCATGGGCTGCACCGAAGGCTGCATCTCTCACGAGCAAAGAGTGTTCTGCTGCCTGTGACCTCTGCACAGGCAGCTGGAGGAGCCCTGGGGCTCTCCTGCACCACCATGTCAGCTCAAAGCATAGGCGTGCAGTCAGCCCAAGCCCTCCGGTGCCTCGTGCTGTGCCTCCCCTCACGTGGTGCCCTGCTTTGGGGCGAGCCAACTGCTTTTCCTGCCAGCCACGCTCAGGCAGGCTAGCAGAGGCAGGACCGGCCCGCAGGGGTGTTCACAGGCACCCCGTTGTGCAGGTGGGTACCTGGCCGCTGCTCACCAGGCTGGTCCAGCGTGCAGGGCATTGCAGACAGACCGCTCTGCTCATCCGTCCCGTACCTGCAAAGCAGGAATGGCGACTGCTGCCCTTATGGAGGTAACAAATACCCCCTGAGCAGAGTCTCCAGCCTTGGAGTAAACACCAGGTGGTGGCCTGGCCTCATCAACTCTCCGGAGAGTTAAAGGGGCAAGTGTGTGCCCATGGAGGTGCAAATACCCACTGAAAGGGAGGAAATACAGTGGGCAGGGCTGGACAGGCAATATAGGAACCTGTTCTTGGGACAAGGAGGAGCTGTTCTTTAGTTAGCAAACTTTTTTTTTTTTTAATTTAGCCTGCGACAGAGGAATGTTTATTAAAACATGAAATGATGCTGGGATAAAGTATATCACTGTGTACACAGCTGGGAAATCTACTAATATCCTAATGAACTTCCAGCTAATACGCAGCAATCTCTTTATCTTACCTGGCACTGTGAGGAAAATTATCTTCTTTGTCCTCACAGCACAAGTCATCCACAAAAAGGAGCTTATTGCCTGTGTTTGCCTTAATTAATGATAGGCACGTAGAATGAGATTTTTGCCCCTTCTGTGAACTAAAGCTTAAGTTTCCAAAGGATCCTTTTGAACAGTGGTATTAAACTTATCGGTGGTTTGGCCAGAAAGCATTTCTATATTGCTTTGAAGCTGTTTATGAGGGTCTCACACCAGCAGAGAATAAAGTTACCTTTCTCTTCTATGTACTCCATCATTACAAGCTCCCTGAGATCACAGAGAAGAAAAAAATTAAATATTCATTTCAGAAGGTTTCGTTAGCATTTGTGCATGAAGACTTTCAGTGGGTTTATGCAAAAGCACAACTGACACTTGGTTGTGTTTCTGTATATAATTGCTAGAATATCACCCACTCAGAAACAGTCATTCTGTCTGTTTCTCCTAATTGCCCTGCAAGACTTTTTTCCTCCTGTACTTCATCATTTTATCATCAGAGAGCTTTAAATAACCCTTCATCTTTAGAAAATTACAGGGTTCAGTGGACTAAATATGACATGCAATAATCCTTAACAACTTTGTCATAGGACTGTGGTAAAGCTGCTTGCTTTTAATTATTTTTATACCTCGAGGAGTTTTCTTTCTTTAAAGCATGTGGGTTGTCTTTTTCCTTGAAGTTAGTAATCTTGCTGAATCACATTTCTTTTTCTAGTCATATATGTTATGCAAAATATATTTTAAACGATATGACCTTGCCTCCCTGAAGACGCTTCACCAATCCAGGTTTGGTCAGAGCACAGGAATAGTATAACCATCTATTTGCTCCGTGCTTTCTTCCTGAGGCCTGCTTTCCACTTTCTGAGGACTTAAAAAAACAAACAGAAAAGGGAAATTACAGATTCTGGTATTTTTGGCTTTCTATTATTGCTTTCAGTAATAGAGGACTTGCAGTTTTCATCATCTAAGGCACTTCTCCAGGTGTTGCAGAGGAGTAGAAGGGCAGTGCTCTGACTCGAGCCTCCGCGCCTGCCTCCCCCTCATGGCCACCACCACGGGTCTTGTCTGGGAGATGGTGCCGGAGGGGACGGAGCCCTTGCGATGCCCCACGCTGGGCAGCCAGGGATGCGCCGGGCGGGAAGAACGGGAGTCAGGGCAGCGTGGGCCCGGACGCTGCCCGTGCTGGATGGAGTGTGCAGTCCCAGGGGGAGCAATTCCGGCAGCGGGGAGGAGAGGGACAGAGACGGAGCGTAAAGAGCTCAGGCCAGAGACAGGAATCCTTAGGAGACGGTGAGGCTGGACTTGCAAAACATTTAAACAGCTGTAAAGAGTAAAAGGAAAATTGAATGACCATTGCAGGACACAGCAATTGGGAATGAGATAAAGTCTCAAATGAATTTATGCTAAATGCACCGGGAGCCCTGATCCACCAGGATCAGCTCATGAATGCTGCAGTCTTTGTGTTTTGCTCTGTGAGGTTCAGTTGTGATGTTGTGATTACCATTAGTGTCTAATTTAATAGCTTAGCGAACAGTTACTGACAGCATAGCTGAAGGGGAAAAATGCATTTTTTCCCAGAAAAGAAAATACAGAGTATCAATGAGCAGAGAGCTGTTCTAACCAGAACATAATTTTCTCTTCACCTTTGAGTCTGTTCTCAGTAAAAGGCATTAGCTTTGTACTCCATTGACATAGTCAGCTGCAATAAACATCCACAGTCTGAGCCGTGCAATATATGCATTTTGAAATGTTCGTTTGCAGGGTAATTATTCCACACATGTATTAAAATTTCAGTTGCCATGCCAAAAAAAAAAAAAAGAAAAAAAAAGGTTAATGAGAATGAGATGTCTGGCAGGGAGACAACCATGTCAGATGCTTTATAGCATCTGTAGATTTATTGCTTTCCTTTCTAGAAAGCAATATCAACTTAGAGTACCTTTCTTTCTAATTCGAAGTAGGTTTTATCCACTGTTTCAGAGTGTTTCTATATTGACTCATCTCAAACTAGCAGACAGAGTGCTAACAAAAATAGTGACAGAGTATTTTTTTCAGTATCTCAATCTTTTTTTAAGTTAATGGAATAAAAACTGATTGAAATTCTGTTTGCCCAAGGCAAACTTCTTTTTTTTTTTTTTTTTTTTGAATGATCCTTAATTCATGTAAAAATTACCACTTTTGCCTGTATATTTAGTTGACTTAAGTCACCTGTTCCTTTTTTTTTTTTTTTGATGTGTGAGTAAGGTATTATATTAGTCTTTTTCATCACAGTGAATACAAGACAAGTAAGACTGTGTGCCCAGGCTTGTAAATTTTCATGACAGCTTTGCATGCTGGAGTGATTCATGTAATGAAATAATACTGGAAGTTAATGAAAGAAATGCAGAGTCTCACATCATCTAGACATTCACCCAGATACAGAATTCTGACCTGCAGCTTGTCAGCAAAGTCAGTAAAATCATGCCAAATGATATCAGAAGCTCCAGAACATGTGCCTAAAGACCAGTTTTAATTTTCCTTCCATGTTAGTACCTGCTCTGTGCAGTGACTTATTCAGGGCGTTGTTCTAGTAGAAGGTAAGAACGGCTTAATACTAAAAAGTCAGAAAACTCACTCCTATATAAATTTTAAAAATGGGGGAAAATGGGGGGAAAAAAGTAAAAGCAATCAGGGAAGAGAGAAGCTCTAATTGTGATAGCAATGCAGGCAGAGTCCCGCTTTGGAAGCGGTCTCAGGCGGACTCGGGTGCCTGTCTCCGTGCGTACGGGCTCCCCGTCCCCGCGCAGCCAGACCGCGTCCCCGCTCGGCTGCACGCACCCACCTGCCGGCCCTGCCAGCCTGCGCTTCCTGCTCTCGCACGCCCACGGGACGAGACCCGTCTGAGCGGCAAAGCTCTGTACCTGGGCTTGGACAGATCCAGAAAGCAGAGGCTGCTTATCTAGGAGGAAAAAAAGGAAACAAGAGAGTTAGGGCCCACAGGTCCACAGTTTATACAATGAGCTTGAGCTTTAGTGCTGCAGGGTTTAGGGTTGGGTGTCTGAGCACAGCAGCCTGTACAAGGTACCACAGCTTGATGCTGAACGCACAGAGGTCACTGGTGTCTCAGCTGGGCTACCAAAAGCACCCACTCGATTCAGGAAGTCACTCAGCACCATCCAGGAGCCTCTGGGAAAACCGGACCTGAGGTACCCATCTCCTGGCAGGATCCAGGCTGCAGGAGCCTCCCCAGAGGGCAGACCCTTGCCCCCTGCAAGGAAGAAGCAGCGGGTGCTGCTTCCATTTCTGCTTGTACATTTTACATTACACAGGCAGTGTTCTGCAGTAAAGGGAAATGGCCTTTGAAGCCGGGAGCAAAATCAAGGTTTCTGTGATTCCCACGGACTGCCCTGAGGAGCAGGCTATGGAAATACACTCCTCGTGGTGCTTGTTCACCTGGGCCAGTGAACACTGCGCTCTTTGCCGCACTGCGGCTCAGCCCCACCAGAAGGAAAGGAACATGCCTTGCTTACCTGCTCTTCCTTTAGCTGAGGGATATCACTTTACTTTCCCCTGCTAAAGGACAGGTATTCGGCCCCTGTCTCCTGCTTCCCAGCTGAGTGGTAGCATATTATATAGGAGATGAGTTATTCTGGTACCTGCTTTGCCTTCAAGTTCTCAGATGAACGTGTGTGTCATGATCAGCCTTTGGGGACACTTAATGTTGGAGCACGAGGACAGTCAGCCCTGGATCTCAAACCAGCGCCCAACTTCTGGAGGGGAACAGCTCACCCACCCTCCCCATTTCCCACAGGCTACTCCTATGCTGTGCTGATTACCCATGAGCTCTGCAGCTCCCCATCCCGATGCCTGTCTGTGCCTCACGCCTGACTTTGTACCAACTTGGTAGATGCCTGACACAGGCCTTGGGGCTCTGCTTTGCAAACCAAATGCCTAAAGGCCATTACATCACTCAGCTCACAGGACCTGAAATCCTCTGTCGAATTTAGCCAAGGGAAGTAGCAGTATAAAATCCACAAGACGGAAAGCCAGATATTTAAAGGAGAAAAAAAAAATACCTGCATGGATAATTGTCAGTCTGCTGTGGGGCCTCGTGGGGAAGTGCAGCTGCAGTTGCTGGTGGTCTTGAGGAGTCAGTCAGCAAAAGGTTCAGTTCTGCAAAGCGAACCTGACTTGACTTGTTCTCCCTGATTCCTGGATTTGAGCCATACTGCTCAGTGTGTCCAGCTTTACATTGTCTGCAGGCCAGCTAAGCAAGTAAAATGGGCCTGGCCCAATTTTTTAACTGGCAATGATTGTCTTTAGCAACTTTTCCTAATTAGTGCAGATTGTCTCCATGACCTATTTGCAGGAACTGAGCAGTGCAGTCAGGAGGGGCTGACAAAAGCCTGCACTTTTAGAAAATAGGGAAATGTTCAGTTGTAACTTCACATTTCTAGCTGCTGCAGAAAGATTGTAGGTACAGATGGCACTTTTTTATTTCAAAGTTAAATGGGAAATCTTCAGCACTGAGGCAGTTTTTAGTTGGAGGCACCCTTCTCTATCCCCACGCTATTCCCTATATGCCCCATGAAGCAGATGTGACTTTCCCATCTCCCTTGCTCGCCAGTTGACAAAATGAGCCTTGCTCTCGTGTTCTTTCTCTTGTGGGCTTCCCTGCCTTTTTTTTTTGGTGAATCATTTTATTGTCTCAGCACAGCCACACAGTTTAACAGGGGAGCAAAGACTGCCTTCCCTGACAGCATGGCCTGTAGCCTAGTGGGCTGGACACTTTCTTGGGCACAGAGAGAAGTGGATGTCAGTCCCTCAGGTATGGCAGGTACACATAATGCTATAATTACTAGGCTACAACAGAGTGGAAAATTGGACTTAGATGTACTCTTTAAAAGAATAAATGCTCAATGTATGTAGAAGACATCCTCTGAAGCATACTTTTCACTGATAAGTCTGTATTAACTTTCACAGCTCTTTTTATGAGGAAAAAACCCACAAAATATATAAAGTCATCCCAATCTAACACAGTTTGGATCCAAAGAAGAAAATCCTCCAGAAGAACTCTTGTACCAGATTGTTCTGTCCGGACAGCTCAGATGGGGCACTGCCAGTTCCCCATCTCACTGTAACTGCTTTGGAATTGCCCATTGGAATTGCCTGTAGGGCTCTAGATTTAAGAACTGGCACTGCTCCAGAGATCGATGTTGCCAGCTTCAACGTCTTCTTGACAGAGGTTTGTGGGGTTTTGGGGTTTTTTTGAGATTTTATTGCTCCGTAGGTACTTTCAAGTTAGATGAGAAGGTTTGGGAGGATGAAAGGAAGGAGAGAGACACTAATTTAGGGTCTTCTGATTAGATTCCCTTCCTGTATGTTTAAGCATGTACATCTTTAAATGCATAGTAAGTTTAGCACATTTTTACACCTTACAAAATTATGTGAGGACTTTCTGCACATATTAGAATAAAAATATATTAAAGATCACATTTGCATTCAAAACTCTGAGTATGAAACAATAGGGCCTCCAGCAACGTGGCCCTGGCTTTCATGCAACAATACAGTGCCAAACTGGGCAGGATGGGCTTTTAGGCAGCACAGCACAGAGCTGGGTGTGACAGGAGAGACTTCTATTACTACCATCCTCTCAGCTCATGTCCCAGGGCTATTCTTTTAGAAGGTAGGAATCTAGCACTCTGATAGTTTTTGATAATTCCTTAACTGTCAAGTAAGCATAAAGACACCAAAGGAACAAAACCCCAACAGGGACTCAGACCTCTATCCAAAAGAAAAATAAAAAGAAAGAAACAAACAAAACTTGTCTGGTTGGTGTGGCTGAATATCCACATGTATCTGCAGTTCTCATAGACGAGCAACACAGCATCCCTTTTGGCCTAAAACTGAAGAGGTTCTAGAGAGAAGACAAGGGAATTCCTAAATCCCTTAAATTGTCTAATCCAAGAGGCAGTCTCAGAGTTTACTTAAGGTTTGCAGATAGTTAGGACTTCACAAAATAGAGATGTGGTGAAACCATGGCAGCCGTTCTGTCACTTTCTGGTTCGCATATTCACTCAAAACCAGGAGAGCTGCCTTTAATTCTCGCCGACACAGTAGGCTTGACTAGAGAGCTGACTCCAAGGCCACAGGGGCCTCCCAGCTGCTGTGCTGGAGCAAACTGCTGTGCCCTGCAGGCATCGCCTTTCCTGCTGAAGCTGGGCCTGCAAAAATCCATAAGATTTACAAATTATTCTCCATGTTCTTCATAGAGTCTGGTGCACTGAAGGCTATAGCTTGGACTGGACAACAGAACTGGGATTAGTAAAATGCTTTCTACTAATATTCTCCATTCTGAGCCCATTTGAAATGAGTAGTTACAGTTCACAGAAGCCTGGAAATACAGCAAATATTGGCTCTAATTGTTCAAATGCATTTAGCCTGCTTAAATCCAAATGAAGCATGCTGTAAATTAGTGATAAGAGACAAGAAGGTCTGCATGTTATTAGCTTTCCTTACACAGAGGAGGTGTCCAAGCCATGAGAGAACAAAATAGCCTCAATTTCTTATCACTGTGAGTAGAGAGATGTAAGAAGAAAATGATAAAGAAAAAAGAAAGAGCAGCATCCTGTGGCTGCATGAAAGATGCTTTATAAATCCTATAGCTCCTGAAATATTCAAAGGAAAACTGCTTCTGCATAATTATCCTTGCACTACAATACTGTAATATGCACTTAGGAGCAACATCAGAAGGACAGGATGCTTGATGAAGACAAGGCATACTGATGATTGGAAAAAGAAGGGTTATTTTTCCTAATAAATATCGTTAATAAAGTGATCAGGCCGATTTAGTGTTCCTAATTCTGCGGCCATGCGGTACCACAGAGGCATAATTAAAAACACTCACTTTGCAGAGCGGGGAGACATGCAGTTGCCAGGCAACACCTTATGCACCTTGAGAACATATAACCGTGCACACGATTAACGTGGTGCTGCTGTTGTGTCTGCAGATGCCGAGACCTTTGTATCTGATTCCCGTTCCCACCGGCTGAGCCGCCACCTAACTATAACCATCACATTGAGCCCCCTCCTGGGTCTGCCAGCACCATCCATCAGCTGCCAGCCCATTTTTAAATCTCCAGCTTGCATCACTACTTAATATAGTTCATAACGTAAGCACAGATTGCTTGAAAAGGAAAAGTAATGAAGTGCATTAAACTCCATTAATCATTCTAATATTAAATTATCTAATAATATTAAATTGAATAATTATTAATGTAAATCATTGTTTTTACTGTATTTGGGGAAATTAACTTAGGCTATTTATAAAATGTGTGTGTTACAAGATATCTTCTCCACAGAAATCACAAAGATTTCTAAGATATATAAGTCAAAGAAGGAATTACTTTGGGGATTAGAAATATTGGCAAGGTCTTGAAAGAATTTTTCCATGGAAAGTTTCTGAATCAATTTCCATTCTGAGTGTGTCAGCCTGAGTTCAGCTGTGAACAAGGCTTCGCCCAGTGCCATAATTTGCAAGCACACAAAAGGAGACATCGGCTCTTGCAGAGCTTTAAAATGCTGGTAACTTGTGCTTGGAAAATAAACCCAAGCCAATCTGCATATGCTTAAATGAATGGCATATATTCTGTGCAGTGGTAGCCCCCATAGACGATACTGGTAGTACCAGACCTTCCTTGTCCTAGCATATCCCAGAGATCGTGGTTTGAAAACATAATCCTTTTAGCCCTGCTTAGTATGAATTACACATTACACTACAGTCAACAACAAATATTTGGTTTGAATCTCTATGAAAATCTGGTCCATGTAGTTTAATTTACTGAGTTTAACTTACACATTACTTTTGTCCAAATATCATTTTGTGAAGACATAAAAAAGAATCATCTACCATACCCAGACTCTCTCCATATATATGTGTGTATATATATATATGTTATAAATAATTTGTTTTGGGGGCTTGTAAGCATTTAGTTTGTTGTCTGTAGAAATTTCTTCCTGGCATTAATCGACTTTGCTTATCTTTCCACTTGAGGGAGCTATGACACCTAAAATATATTAATAGCTTCAGCTGAAAACTGCTCAGCTCCACAGGAAATATTTTCTATAGCTCTTTTGTCTTGTATAATTCTGGAAACTATGGATTAAATTAAACAGATATTGTCAGTTGCATTAAGACTTGGTAAAAAATACGTTTTTCCGGCCGTTAGTTATCAGTTAGTCTATCAGTTATATGAATGCACATGAGAAATAGAGATGGCTCTACAAAGACATTATTTACTTGGAATCAAGTACCTGTAATATTTGCAAACCCAGTTATTGTAGCATTATGCTAGTGAACATGAGTAAGAGAAATAAGCTAAAACTAAGAAAAGTGCAAGCAAACACCAAAAATAAAACAAGACAAAACTTAAACTTCTTAAAGCAGTGGAATGAAACCTTCGCTTTTAAGCCCTAGTTATGAGAATAGTTCATTTCATCTTTGAGCTAGTGGGCATCTCTTGCTGATGTGAAGTGGCCCCGGTGTGCCGACAGGACGAGCTGCACCCTGAGGATACGAGAGCAAGTTGGGTGCAGGGACAGAGGTGGGTCCTGAGGGCACCTCTGGGCTCCCCGGCCCCTGTGAGACCCCCTCCCCTGCAGCAGGGCCACGGGCTCCCCAGGCATCTCCCAAGGAAACGCAGCCGCCTCCAAACCCATCCCAAGAGCCTGCACGCCCCACGAAGAGCCTCTCAAAGCCAGGCAATAAGGAAAGCCAAGCACAAAGGGACGTCTGAAGCGTCCTCTCTGACCAGGGCTTGGTGCTTAACGCAGCATTTTGAGAGTGGGAGGGCAGCACCGGCCACCTTCCCTCTAGAGGATCACAAAACATCAAGGCCGTAGAAGGACAACATTACTGTTAGTCTTGTCTTTTAAAAGCTCATGGCAGGAGAAGGAAGGAAAAGCAGCTCTGGAAGTGGGAAGGCTGGATTCAGTTCCTTCTTCACCTGAACCTACTCCAGCTGCCAGCACCCAGCTCGCCCTTGTGGATGTGCGAGCAGCTGCGCCTCTGAGTGACATCCAAGCAGCGACAGGCAAACTGTACAAGCTCTGGGTCGCCCCTCTACCAGGTGAGTGGCACCCTCCACCTCCACTGTCCATCCCATCTCCACACGTCCGGCCAACGCCACCTCCACTCCTCTGATACTCCTGCACCGATTCTGTGCTGTCACAAGCAAAGCAGAGGAGGAAAAGAGAAACTCAGGAAAGCAGCATTTTGCTGCCCTCAGTAATGATCAGAAGAGGAAACACTACAGAAAGGGCTTTGCTCTTTCCACCCTGGCTTCTCTCCACACAAGCCTGGCTTTCGGGCTCAGTCCGAGGGCGGGCTCAGGGGCTGAACCAGGGTGCTGGGCACACCACTAACAGCAGTGCCCCGGTTTGGCCTCAGGGGCTGCAGCTGTTCCCACCCTTCCAGCCCACACTAAGGAGCAAGCTCCGTAGGGAGAGGTTCCTAAAAGGGACAAGGCTGACATCGGACGCGTCGCTGCTGGGCTTCAAAAGGAACGCTCCTTTGAGACAAGCGAGGGCAGTTCAGTCTCTAAACTACCAGCACGGGCTGAAACAAAGCAAAACGCCGAGATGCCGCAGAAACTGGATCATCCCTGGGGACCGTATATGGCTGAGCTGGCTACGAGTTGGATTCCCTTGTCTAAATTCTGAGGTGCAATCCAGCAGCCTTAGTCTTGTCAGCACTGTGGTTAGAGCCAGGTAGCAAGAGCATGATGAAGCATACAGGTTTTTAAATCTGTTGTGGTTTTTAAAAACACAATGTTCTTAATTTTCTGATGTTGCTTCAAGAACAGTCTCTTCTCCTTTTAAATTTAATCCAACTCCTTATGTTTTCCACTCAAAACCATTAGCACTGGAAGGTCAGGAGGAATGAGTTAGCAGAAGTATTTCATTTTTAGCTGAAAACTGATGGAACAAGCATAAACAATGCAAAGAGAAAATGTAAAACCAAAGGCTAATTATCTGAGTTGCAATTATCTGCTCATCAGAGACTTGAATTACCACTAACATGGCCCCTTAGGCTCACTTGGAAGAGCTCTCTCAAACACACCGATCTTCCCCCACCAGCCTTGGAATGAATAAATCAGAAAATATACTAGCACTTCCCTGAACAATATAGCTGTTTTATTTAGATGAATAAGATAAAGATCCACAATAATGCTGGCCCATCTAAACTGGCAGGTGGAAGTTACATGTCATTGCCTAAATTTAGGTGTGTGGAGCTTAGAAACTGCATGTGTAGATCATTATATTTGAATATTGGATTCTCAAAGCCTACAAGCAGACAGAAAGAAGCCCTACAGAGAATGCAAAATGTGCAGTGTGAATGCAATTATATACTACTTCTCTCTTAAAATGGCAAGACTTCCCCAGTCTCTTCCCATTAAGTGAGAAATGTATTATCTGGAATTCATTCCTCCTTGTAATTACTAATTGGGAAGCTAATAGCAACACCACCTTAAAAAGGATAGTACTTCTGACAACGGTAAAAGGCATAAAGTAGCCTCATCACTTTTCATATATTAGTGATGTCATTAGACCTATTAGCACTGCTCAAAATGAGCGAGTTAACAAGGAAACATTAAACTGCACTTCACAACTGTAAAGCCAAAAGACTAAATATTGGCATAGCAGTTACTGCTTTAAGTATCATTAATTTCTTCAAACAAAACACCAACTAACCTTATGTGAGGTGGTTTGTTTTTTTCTTTCAAAGTAAGACAGTGATTGCTGATGCCAGTCCACATCATGAGTCTGTATCAGTCCAGAACTGAAATCCTACCTTTTCCAGACAGACGGGTCTCTTCCATTTCAAGTCAGTGACTTCACCTGGAAGACACATTTTCTATAATGCAAACAATTCTCCACCAGATTCGGATGGCCTATTCATTTCAGCAGAGAGGGCTGCTGCATATATTTGAACATGGCAACACACACACCTGTAGATAGCATGTTACCTAATGGTGCTTTTCCTGAATCCTTCCTCAGAACAATACGCTGGCAGGATTACTTCCCCAGCATGACTACAAACAGTAAAAGAACAAATACAGTCTGCAGAATATTTACCTATGCATTTTATTCAGGAACAAGATATTAAAGTTTGTAATTATACTTGTAACAGACTACTGCTAACATTCAAATTACTGCTTTCAGGTTTTGTTAAAAGGGTGTAACTCTCCTACACCAACATTGCGACAAGGTGTCTAAAATAAGTTGAATATACTGCTCACTACCAGTGGCATGCCCACTCCTCTTGCTTGACTCTTAAAGGAGGATAAATGACATTTAGATTTAGGTGTGCGAAGTTCACAAAATAGAAACTGAATCCATTATGTTCAAAAGAAACTCAGCAATTGCTCAACAGACAAATATGGTAATTTTAAAAAGCAGACAACCTTTAGGGCTTGTCTACACATGATGATGATGATGGATCCAGGTACAGCATGATTTCAAAGCACATCACCAATTCTACTGTGTACCAATACTCCTCAGGTAGACACTCCTATTGTGAAATAAGTATATGCCTTCTACTCCTTTCATCTTCTTCCAAAAGAGATCAAGCTAATTTCTATTTCTGAAGAGGTCTTCTGGAATAACCTCATGTGTAGACAGGCCACAACCAAGAAGATACTTATGTCAGTGTTCGGAGCCACAGCACAGTTTCTGGAAATGAAAGATTAGTGGCAGCTTAGTCTCAAGGCTCAGGAGAAGGAAACAGATTTTCCCTGAAGTCCTGGAAGTTTGGGCAGTTTGCAGCTCTCATTTTGTGCCTTGCTCATTACTGCGAGGCACCAGTTTGGCTGCTTCAGAGCGGCACACTGTCATGTCAGCCGAGGTGAATTCCAGCTCTTCTATAGCCAGGGACAAACCCCATAAGCCCAGATTCCTTTTCCATGTCTTGAGACTTTATGAGCATGGAGCAGCAGTAAGTACTGCAGCGCCTAGGAGGGAGAAAAACGCCTCGCTGGCTTCGTATCTTAGATAAGCAACTGTGTTTACTAAAATAATCTCATTCCCCAGCAAACAGATTTGATTCTATAGAATTGTGCATCTATCAGTGCCACACATTTGAACAAGCTCTTTGAATGCTGCCTCTTGCTGTTTTTCAATAACAATGAAATGTTTCATTGTTTCTATTAAAGCTTGCTCTTTCATTTAGAGACTTACTGTCCAAATGTAAAATGACTGATTGACTGATTACAAAGCATGATGAATTATTTCTCTCCTTTTGAGCCTACAGAAAATGAGTGCAGGGTCTGCACTAAGGGGGTTGATGTTTTTCATTCTGTGCTACACAGAGGGTAGCTCGGTGGTACTCCAGCAATCAGTTATATGGTCTATTTTTATCAGCAGCACATGAAAGCAGAGCTCACCAGGCTGTGTAAATGAAATGCAATAATGAAGTTCTCAGGCAAGCAGAATCCAGCACGCCTGTGTTCTCCCCTTTTTGCACTCATACGCATGAAGCATTGCAGGAACCGCTCTCTGTATAAACACATCTCTCTTTTATCATGCATAATTCAGGATTCCCAGCTCCCTGATGGAGCAGATTATCTAACTCCATACACTGAGGTAGGTGCAGTACACGAACCCTGCACCAGCATCGTACTGCTGCAGTACCTGATCGCATGGTACTGTTGATACAACTCTGTCTCTTGCAACATCTGCCACATCGGTGCTCTCAGACAGCTTTATCTGGATACTGTTTAAATGTCTATAGCATCCTCCTCTCAAGACCTTAATACACCGTACATGCATAAATTTTGAGTCCACAGAGCAACACTGTGGAAAACACTTTCAAAAATCATCCATGGATAGGCAGGGTTCTTGTAACAAGACTGTTCCTCAGCTATAGCACTTGCTGTTCTTGAAATTGAGAAATTTGTGGGGACATTTCTGGGAGAAGAATTCCCAAAACAACAATTTCTGTAATAAATTTCCATTTCCTGCAAAGTAGCCTCAAACCTGGCATTGCAGAGCCTGGGCAGGGTCTGTCCCTATGCAATCACCGTCCTTGCAGTGGGATTGCATGCTGTGTAAATCAGTGTGGAATTGAGTCCGGAGACTTGAGCTGCCACAAACATCTTAAAAGATTACACCCATGTAATAATGCTCAATCCCTTGGCAATCCCTAAAGAAGGAGGAGGGGGAAATCAGATTTCTCAGCCAGCTCAATCCTGGCTGCCCTGACTCAGGGATCCAGGATACGGCAGGTCCATCCTTGGCCTGCCACAGGCAGACAGACCTGCGCCAGGCGAGCTGAATGTGCTAGCAGGTGTTGACACACGAGCAGAGCAAGGAGAACGTTTCTGGATCTTCTCAGGCAATTGTCCTTGCAATTAACCAGAAACGCTCCATGCGGCGCCTAGGGCTCTCCTGACTCCCTGGAGCCCGGTGCGTATTCTAGCACAGGGGAAGGCGCGGCGCCGAGGGCGTCCAGCGCCCGCTCTGCACCCTTCTCCTGGTGGAAGGGAGGCAGGTCACAGTGCAGGCCGACGGGCCGCGTCCCGGAGCCGCCAGGACGCGAGGGACTCCGGGTCTGCGCTCCCCGCGCAACTCCGCTCGCTCAGCTCCCACGTGGGGGAGACAGTGCCTGAGCGGGCTAGAGCTGCCACCCCGCGCCAGCAGCGGCACCCGGCTGCTGCTCTGTGTCCTCTGCCCTGCACCGACCGACCCTGAAAGCGCCATTCTGGGCAGGGCCGGGGGGAGGCTCGCAGCTAATCTACAGCCAGCACTGCTGGGTCCCTTGGGAACCCGGCCTGCCACCGTGTACATCAGCATGTCCCCAGCCCACCAGATGGACTAGAGCAGCCAGGAGGCAAGACGGGAGCGTCAACGGCTGAGCTGAAATCAGAGTTAGGTGGGATTATGGAGACGACTGCTCTTTTTGAGGCAGGGCTTCTCATTCAGCAGATGTAATTTGACCACCCAGCTCAAGGCTAAATTGGCTTCAGACAAAAGCACTGAGATCGCCTGAGGTGATCCGAACTGGGATGAGCGCTGGAGAAAGGCTGTCCTGGGAGGGCAAGAGGAAGAGAGAACAAAATTATAGTGAACACTGAAGAGAGAAAGGGGAGCAGGAATCCTGGTATCCTCGATGTCGTAGCCTAGTAGAGCACAGTACCTAAAGAAACATCAGCTGCAGAGGATAGAGGCGCACTGACCGCTGTAGTGCAGAGGGGTGGACGTGAGCAACTACAACAGGAAAGCAACGGTTTTAGAAGAGTTAAATGTAAACAGCATTAGTGTGGTAATTGGCACTTAACTCCAAGGGCCAGATCCTTATGGCAGGAAAACTTCAGTGCCATTAAATTACTGGGAAGCTGGTTTAAACCTTCCCGGGAGCAGATTATCCCTTTATTCTCTCCTGTCTGACCTAAAAGGCCAAGTCCTGGCCCTGTCAGGACTAGCAGTCCAGGACAGGAACTCTTGCATTTTCTTTCCTTGGGCACTTGTGCTGTACTAACCACACGGCAGCCACCTGGGTTGTCTTCTGAAACTCCTTGTGAAGGAGCTGCAACTTTGCCTGAACTCCTGCACATATCTGAAGACACCAGAGCCCTGTTTGCCTCCTGGAGTGATGGACACTAACTCCTCGGAGCTGAGGAGCTCAGAACCTGCATCCTTGGGTTTCAGTTGTGACTCCTTGCTCGTCACAGGACAGCAGCCTTCTTCCCCGCTGAGCTTCCTGCTCTCCTTTCTCGGCAGGCTCCTCTTAGGAGGAGGCTGTGCTGCAGGAAGGGAGGCAACGGGAATGGGTTCGTGCGACCCAGGTCACACAGGACTGCTCTTGCAGGTGGCTCCAGGCCTGCTGTGCCAAGCTGGCAGCTGGTCGTGACCCCCAGGGACGGAGCCAGCGCTGACACTGGCTGGAGACCCCGACCGCCGCAGAGAGCCGGGGCACCCCCGTCCCAAGGGCCCTGCTCCTCCGCAGCGGCTGCCGCTGCCCTTCCAGCCCCTCCAGCCCGCGGTGCGCACGGCACCTGAAGCTCGCTGCCCGCCACAGGAGCAGCGCCTCGACCCGCTCTTCTGCCCGGTACGGAGCGGGCAGGGCGCAGCAGCACGCCCTGCCCGGCCGCGGGCGGCTCCCGGGCCCGGCTGCCCGCGCGGCCGCGGCCCCGCTCGGGGGCGCAGCACGGAGGCGCCGCCGCACGCGGCGCGGGCCGGGGAAGGGCGCGGCGACCCGGGGCCGCCCGCTCCCGCCGCCGGGCGGGCACCCTCCGTCCCTGCCTGCCTGCCTCGCTGCCCCCGCCGCGGCCCGGGAGGGCGGAGCGGAGGGGAGCCGGCTGCAGGAAGGGCGGCAGGAGGAGGAGGGCAGCGCGGCCGCCGGGGCGGGCGGCGGCCCCTTCCCGCAGACACCTCCCGGGGCGCGGCGGCGGGACGGGCGCCTCGGCGGCGCTGCCTGCGGCGAGTGCGGCGCCCCCTCCCCTCCGCTCCCCGCGCCGCCTCCCGCCTTTCCTCCCTCCCGCCCCGCTCCGCTCCGCTCGCGGCGAGGCAGCGCTGAC
>PTEX01000012.1:22834-65606 GCA_003342815.1 Eudromia elegans
GCGTTTTTTCCTTTAAAACGGCTCGGCTGTGAAACTGAAGCTAGAGACAATAGTGAGCCGTGCCCGTCTCTGGAGGCACATGGCTGCCCGTCCATCCCTCCCTTAGGATTGTACTTTCTGTGCGGGGCTCTGGATGTTCGGCTAATCAAGAAATATCGCCGGCCCTTGAAAGGGCCTTCTCAGCAATGCCGGGAAGTATTCCAGCCTCCAGTCGCGCGGCTGTACCGTGTCCCGCTATTGCGGCCAGGGCAGCGCCCCGGGCCGCCCGCTCGCCTCGCGTGGCACCGAGGACGGGAAAGCGGCGCCGCGGGCCGCGTGCGCCCGGCGCCCCTTGGTGCTCCCCGGCGGAACGCGTTGCATAACGCGCACGCGAGGCGGAATTTGCGCCTCAAGGGCGGACCCGGAGCCGAGCGGCCGCCTTGGGCAGCGCTGCAGCGCTGGAGCCTGGTCAGAGGATGGGGCTGTGCGGGGCTGGTGCCCGCCCGCGTCCCGCGTGTGGCCGCCCCTGCTGTCTGTGCCCGCGGGGACCACGGGCGGCCCCGCGCGGAGCCCCTGCCCGCGCGTGGGGCTGCGGCCCCCGGCCAGCGCCCCCGGAGGGGCTTCAAAGGCGCCGTCAAAGGCTTGCTGTAATTTCACTGTGTTATCCCTTCGATCCTGCCCTCAGATCAGATTTCCACGCCAATTTTTAGTCTTTCTTTGGCTTTTATTTTTTATTCTTGAAAGGAAAGAGATAGTTTTTCAATTTTGTGCCTTCTTCGTAAGCTTAACTTTTATTTTTTCTTCTTTTCCTTTTCCGAATATCACCTGCTTAGTGAATGAAAATCTTTTGGTGTCCAGGAAAGGACTTAGGCTTAAAATAGGAGAGCAGCCAGATAGGCAGGCAGCGAGCCACGAGGGCCTTTCTCTAAGCTGACAGGCCAGTCGTGCGTCCGTCCGAAGCGGGCGGCGCTGAGACGGACCTCTGGTAGCTGATGAATTCGCTGCCCGTGAGCCCGCGAGGTGGGTGCCCCTGCGTCTCCGTGGCGGTGTTTCAGCGTGGTCTTGATCATTCGTCAGAAAAAAAACGTTCAAAATCTTAATCCCTTTGAACGATGTGCAAACTGTCAACTTCTAATGCGACTGTTACAACCTAGATGTTCATTAACTATAGCTAGTTGCTCTATAATCCATTATTTTCTCATGAATAAAGAATTTTTAAAGAAAAAAATTCCTGTGCCCTTCAGCTTCATGTATTGTCTCATTTCATAACAAAGACTAAGGTGGCAAGCATCCCCGGTAATGTATTTCTTCTTTGGTTTTGGGGTCTCCCTTCAAGGCAGAAGTGGCCTTTGTGCACGGGAGAATTGGGGGGATTTGGGCTTGCCTTCCTCCTTTGTGGCATTTTGTGGTATGAATTGTCACTGGTCCTGACTGTCTCACTCAAGCTTGTTGATTAGCAGCTGTTTGAAGATGTATGCTGGGCTAGATATCATAGCCCCAGCTTCGCTATCCAGTATCACTTCAGTTTTGTTCCAGGTGATAAGAGCTCTTTGTTCATAGTTCTCCTTGACGCTAGCTTGCATGATAACAAAGTGGTGATACCATTGTGTGATGCCGTGGAAATCTTCTGGATGCTGGAGAGGTCTGCTGGCTCATTAGCCATCAAGGTAACTGAAAGGTTAACCTTATGGGGCAGGAAACCCAGGTTCCCACCAACTACCTCCAATTTCATGTGTTAGGGTATGAAAATAGGTGTGGCTGAGAAGCCTTTGCTGCTTATGATCCGTGGTGTTTGCAATGGATAGCTGATTTCTTACTGCTGATGAACGTAGTTCCCTGAAGGATGTGGATGATTTGGCAGCAAACTGGTCATTTGAAGTCTTCTGGACAAGCACAACAAGCACATGCGAAGTGGAGTAAGACCACATTATACCCCTTACCTTGTTAGGAGATTGCACGGGGAGCGATAGCATGCTGAACACCAGTGCGGGCAATTGATACATCCAATTGATATATGTGTGTGTTTGCAAATGTAACATGAAATATATGTGAATATTGATGCTAAAGAAAAAGAAGCCCCTGATGTTCATGGCTAGGAGAGTATGTATATGGTGCCGTATTTGGAAATGGGTTTATAGCAGTGTCATTTTCCACATAGCTTCTCTACTATAAGCTCCTCAAATAAGAAGCAGTAACAGATGTTAATTGTTCTGCCTGGTTCCTCGATGGTGTAAACTGACAGTTGCTCCTTGGACCTTCAGTAAGTAGAATGTCTGTTGCTATAGCACCGATCGTATAGAAGCAATAGAGAGCCTGCGAATGTCACCTGCTTGTCGAGCTAATTGGAAAGGTTCTTCTGACTTGGGGTCAGAGCACTGTACCGTGTGGTTTTTGTGTGGTCTCATATCATTCTTGTTCTTGAGGAAGGAACATCACCAAGAGTAGACAAACTATCATTGAAAGGATTGAGCTCGCTTGCTTTCTTGGCCATCCTTTAGGAAGCAGAAGCATATGATTTCTTGTGACATATCAGAGAAGTGAGAGCTCTGTGGATAGATAACTATACCCATTGCTTTGGGGGATTCAGGGCTATTATGACAATGGAGGGACATTAATTTGTAAAGACATAACAGTGGGTGGGAAGTATTGCTGGGCTCTGTAACTCTTCCTCGTTGGAAATGAGCTATCTTGATAACTCCAGCTGCCATATGACCTTGTTACTTCACAGTTTTGTACAAACACTCTTTTTCAGCAATATTTCACCTTCTAATTCAAAAAAACCTTAAGAAGGGCATGAAGATCACATTGTATTCCAGAATATTTTGGCAGTTCTGAGGAACAATTTACAATATTGGTAAAATGGCTCTGGGCAATGTGCCTTGGAGACATTTCTTTTGGAGAGGGCATTGCATGACTGGATAAAATAGCTTATAGTGCCCCTCATCATCCAGAGTGTAAACTGCATGTAGTTTTTTGGAAGAATGTGAAAATGTTATAGAGTCTGTGAAGTCATTAGAGGCTGTTCCGTCTTTTCCTGTGCAGTTCGGTGTCCTCATAGCTTTGCAGTTGGGTAGAGGTGTGATGGCTTGGTGCTACTGGAGTTCAAGGGTGGGAAAAATCCAGCTTAAATGAGCCATAGACTTGTCTAATCAGGAGTCCAGCAGCCTTAGCTTTGCAATCTTATTTAGATAATTATTTAGATTTATACAAAGCATTCCCTAACTTAAAGCTATTTGGTATAATACTCAGTTGAGTGTTATAAATTAGTATTCCTTATTTTTCCTGAAAACCATCTGGTCCTTGGTTTTCCTGTAAATGGAAAGCAGTGCCTGTTGGTGCCACAGCAGTGAAGAAGCACTCGAGCATCCTGGGGGGTCTGCATGGCTATCACAGCTGTGGTGAATGGTGAGTTAAGTGAGATCTTGAAAACCTGACTCACGTCAGAAATGTGTCTCTCTGGAGGACAAATATGTCGCAGTAGCAAAGATCAAGAAAGCCTCTCAATAGCTTTCAGATGATTCACATGATAAACAGACATGTCTTTGCCTTCATAGGACTCGTAACGGTCTTCCAAGCAAAGGAGAAATATGCTTTAAATGCGTAGGAAGTGTGATCATTTTGGTTTGTCTGTATTGTTTAAAATGTTGAGGATCTTTGGAGTTAAACAATCCCTTGGTCTTCAACAGAGCAGTCACACGACGGCATCTTTAGCAGAATAGGACTAAGAAGAGCCATTTGGATGTTTCCATTTCCACCTTCCTTTTCCATTTGGAAGTGACAGACTGAGCGGAAATTTGTTGCTTTAAAAATCTAGGTCAAAAGCAACTTTTGTTTCCCTAAGAACAGTATTTATGTGGGCTTTTTCTGAACAAAATATTTCCACAAGAAACAATTTGTTAGAACTCTGTGTTGCTTGGATTAATTCCTTTTTGTGGGAAAATGAAAACTCTGATTTGTGAAACTAAATTTCATCTTATTCCAGATTAAAACAACCCTATTATTAAACCAGTGACTTAAACATCTCTGAAGAAAATCTGAATTCTAAAATAAAAGTAGTATTGACTTTTTAATTTCATTATCAAATATTTTGAAAAAAAAAAACTTCATAATGAGAAAATAGATGTTAATAATGGCCTCTGGATACTGCCAGAAGACTTAAGTTTCCTTTCAGAAAATCTAGTGAAGGAATGCTGATTTCCAGTGTTTCAAGTTTACCACAGTTCAGTAGATATTTTTTCTGATCAAAGGACATGATTACAATGACTTATCTTATCCAGAAAGGATATTGTTCTCCATGTCATTTTTTATTGGAGTTAAATGTTCAAGAAACTGATTAATGAAGGATCGTTCCTTACCTTTTTTATTATTTCCTTTTTGGTCTCTGATTCTTCACTTCAAAGTGCAAATCTTCAGTTGTATTAATGATTTGTCCTTGGTTGCTCAGTTGAAGTATATGCATGCTTAGTCATGAACTGAACAGTGTTTCTTTATTTTTTTACCTACCTGTTTAGGTTCCTTTCTCTTCCCATGGCTGTTTTTGATCCAGGGAACTTGTTTTAGCTGAATACTGCACACCAAATTGTTGGGGATGGGGAAATCCGACAAGAAGGCTACTTCTCAAAGATCATGATCTCTTAGCCTTCCTATTTATTAAAGAAAAAAAAATGTCCTGTCTATACCGTACTAAAATTATGATCCAAAGTCAGGAAAACATCTTTTCCTTGTTGGAGTGCACATTATAGATGGTGTGTCCCAGTCCTGCTGTGAAGCTGCATTTAATGTTTCATTTATGTTTGAAATAAAGTCCTAACTGCTGTAGCACACATAAGAGGACAAGCAGTGAATGGATTGTCTGATCAGTATTTCTTCCTTAAAATTGACTTTTATTCAAAAGTTAGTGAATGTGGCAATCATAATGCATGTGTAATGCGTAAGCCTTGTCATCTTGTATATACCTGCACTTCTGTTCTCGGTCTGTAAGAAGGTTTTTACTTGTCTGTTAATCTGAAGCAGCTTGGGTGCGTCTCGGATTGCTTCTTTGGGCCTTTTTTCCGTTCCGAATGTGCCTTCTGTGTCATGTGTTGCATGCTAAGGTTCATTTAATGTCCTGCCGTTATCTTTGATGGGTCAGTTTTATGAGCTGAAGTGCTAGTTGCTAATAAAATTAATCTGACAACTTGGAAGTGGTATGGCAAGACAGGGTGGGATCCCGGCTTCGCCCCCTTGCCTGCCTCGCGCTGAGCTTGGCTTAGTTTTTGTCTCGGCTAAACCTGATTTCCCTCTCACTCGAGGGTGACGGATGGGAGCTCTGGGAAGAAAGTGGGTCAGTGCAGTTGAGGCTGGATAAGAAATCCCCCGCTGACCGTTGCACAGCCCGTCAGAAGTCACTGGCCCTGACCCGACGGCGCAGCCCGTCTCCCCGCGTTTCGGACGGGCCGGCCGTGCCACGTGGGCCGGGTGCCCGTGGAAGCGCCCGCCGCGCTGGCGCTGCCCTTTGCCTTTCCGTCCAGCCGCATCACGCCGCCTCTGACCTTTCCAGGCTCTGCGGGGGAAATCAGTGTTACCTTAACGCGTATTAATCCCTATTAGGGTCTAATCTACTCTTGCCGCTCGGCTTTGGCGGAGCCGGTGAGGCTCTGGGGTGCCGGCAGCGGGCTCGGAGGTGCGTGCGGCGGGAGGCCTCCTCGCCGCGCCTGGGCTCTGTGCCGGGCCGCACGGCGCGCCTGGGCCGGGACGATGGCTGGGATGGGGGACAGAGGGTGGCGGCTCAGCTCTGAGAGCGGGAGGCCACCGTGCTCCGGGCAAGAGACACAACCGCCTGGGGCCGGAAAGCTGGCGTCTTTCATGTTGTGTCTGTGTTTATATACGTGTATGTATGTATATGCTATATCCAAGATTATATCTGGCACAAGAACCAAAGGAGCTGGTTACCGCTGCTCCCTCTTCCTTTGTTTCCAGGCTTTGAGCAGCTGTAGGCTGCAGCGGCAGCTTGTGGGATGGCTTGGTCCTGGGGGAGAGCTTGGACACAAACCAACCCGCTCCGCTGGGAGCGGAACCCTGAGCCACCGCCTCGGGAATCGGCCGCGGCGGGCGGCCTGCGCGGGCGGCCTCCTGGTAGGCGCACGAGTGTCACGGGTTTGTCACGGCCACCTGGTAGGCCGAAGGTGGTGCCTGCGTCCCCCCTACCAATCCGTCTCGTTTGGGACAAAACACTAGCACCCCTGAGCGCTCTCTGTTATCTAGAGTTTAACTGATTGACACAATCCCTTCTTAGTCCCTTCCTTCCTCTTGGTTCTAGTGACTACCATTCAAAGACATGCCAGGCTGAGTGTCAAGGGGCAGTATTCAAGCTGGTGTCATACAACCAACTGGAAACCTCTTTTTTACCATGTTGGAAGGTTGTTTGATACATCCTGATATTCAGATGCAATCTCCTTAGAACAGGAGCATGTCCCAGAAGTGTCTCCAAGCAAATCAGTGTTCTGCTTCCAAGATCTCCCTTACGTGTATGAAGAGTGGTGACTTGGTGTTATTACTGTCTGCTTGTCAATAAGTGCAAATATTATAATGAACAGTTTGTCTTCTCCAGAAGGAGAAAATACTTGTTTTGATTCCTGGTTAGAGTAATAAAACCACCCAGGTCTGTGTTAATGAGATAGGTGCTGCAGGTAGGGAAGTAAGATGCGCTTCCTAGTCATCCGCTTGAAATATTTGTGCAAGAAGAGGGGCCAGCCTCCTATGTCAGAAAGGAATCTCTGTGAATAAACATCAGCAAAGCTACTGACTACTCCTAGGAAGTGCTGTGCAGACAGTCTATGCTTTATGACTTAGCTCTGTAATAAAGATCTGTGACATGAGTTTAGGAGAGCCTGTGGCATTGTTTTCTGACTCTACCCAACCCAGAACAGTGCAGTTGACCTGGTTTTAATGAAGTCTCTATGTAGGGGTGCAGGTGTTTAATTTACATCTTCTTAAGCCCAATATGATCATGTATTCATAACTTAAGCATTGATCAGATTACCTTCATTAGTTCTGATGTATTGCTTATTCCAGACCAATATAACCCGTTTCAGTTTCAGTTGCAACCTCGGTCTTCATTACAGATGTAGAAACACTGACAAGCGGGCCAGAGAGCTATAGTAGTATATCAGCCCAAAGCTTTTCAACTGCACCAGAAAAAATTATTTTTTCTGTTGTGAAATAGAAGTAAAGTTGCAAAAACTGTATTTAGAATGCTTTTGGTAGACTATTTCTTGTAAGCCTTATTGGGAATAACAAACACAAATGCAGCTGACTTACCGGATGATGACTTCCAGGAAGTAATGATTGTTACCCTTTACATAATTAGCTATTGTGGGAAACATAGATGACTACTACAGCTTCATGTAAATGGACTGTCCAGACCACTCAACTGACACAGCGCTTGCTCATCTGAATTGCTTCATGTGAAGGGTCTGCTAGTGGCTCATAGGTGCTAAATTATGTTGGGACACTTCAAAATGGTGCTTTGCCTTGTTTCTCCAACCATCAGAAATGGTTTTTTTTTCTTTGCTTTGTCCATGTGTTAAACTAAATAAGGATATGTGTTGTTCCCTGTAACTTTCCAGTGTGAGTACTTTTGTGTGGTAAAAGAAATCTCTCTAATGTTCCAGCCAATTCCAAAGTATCGACTTCCTGAAATTCAGAGGAATCTGCTCATGTTTACAAGTGCAGAATAGAGCACAAGGCTAGTGAGATTGAGTAATAGCTTTTGTATAGCTCTGTTCTTCCAACAACCTCTCTTCCTTCAGCCCTTGCTTCTCTCCTTTTCCTCTGTGCCTCCCCTTTTTAAGAGGAACCATCTAAAGCACTAGATGAGAGACAAGATGAAACGAGTGTCCATTTGGTACCAGGATGAATAGGCATACAAACCAAAACTTTTATGACTCAGCACTTACATTACTGCCTTGGAAAGCAGTAGAGAAATGGGAAAGATTGTAATTTTCTTAATTAATTACTAGGTATTATAGTACAAGAAGACACAGCATTTCTGCTGCAGAAACATGCAGCTTTTTATCATTAACTTTTTTTTTTGAATATGCCAACTGTCCAGTAAATTATCTTTTAGAAAAATTGTATGATATGTTGCCTCCAAGAGCAGACTGCGCTTGGTAACCCACACAGTCCCTTTCCTGAAGGTCTTCTGTTCCCACAGCTCAAGGCACTGTGTTAGACAGCTGTCTACTGCATCTAATCATCATTCTCCTTGTGTGCCAGACACTCTGCAGTACGGGTCACCATCAAAATGTGCTGTGATGTGGAAAGGAATAAAAAACTATTACTTTGACGGTATTTATGCATTCAAAAATATACTAAAAAGAAGAAGTTGTTACTTGTGTTATAAAGTAATAATGAAGTATTAGAAGAGTTTAGATGGCGCAGCACACTTTTCCTCTTGGAAATTACCAGCTTGCTGATTTGTAGGACTCAAGGTGTATAAACGCTTGTTCATAGGTGGCTTTTGGCACCAATAATGTCAGCTCAGTGAAGCCCCAGCTACATATCAGAGCTAGCTTGTTTGCTCTGTGGTGTAAGTGGATAGTGCCTGTGTTTAAGAACTTGCACTTTTTTCCTCATGTACATTGGCTTTGCTGCACAATAGACCGCTTAAGGTTAAGAACCAATGTAATAGGATTGTACGTATTCTGTACCCTCTTAAGGCTGCCTTCATGTTTTTGTGCCCTCCTCATTTCCAAGTAACAGTGCATAAAATTAGTCAGATTCATGGCAGAAAATAGAACAAAAGTGTTAATCTGCTCGGATACTCTTGCATGGAAGTTAAAACAAAAAGCGCAGGAGATGAGTGGCCAGCGAAGGCCCTTCTCGTACAGGGGCTCCTCTCCCCAGGCCTGTCGTGGAGGAGCCTCGGTCATCCGAATCACCCAAAGTGCTGCCTCTCCCAGCTGCCTGTCTGCGCAGCTGCAGTTCAGTCCTCAGATTATAGCCGCCTGCATTGTAATCCTTTAATTAGCAGCCACTTCTGAAGCCGTCATGTTGTAGTTACAGGTCAAATCCTGTGGTTCTTAAGCAGATCTACTACTGCTATCTTTATCTTTGCTTGAAGGAGAGTGGCATACACTACCCACCACAAACTTGATCTTTGTGCTTTGTTGAGAAATAAGTAGCCAGGGGCATCCTGAGCCACCCTGTTCTGTGAACCTGACTTTAATGGAAGTTAACTTGACTGAAGCCTAGGAGGTTAGCTCTCTGTATCAGCAAACTGCGCTTAAAAGCAGGGTCTATATGTAGGGATTATAGAAAAACATGTTACTTTTCCAGGTTTTGGTTGAAGTGGACAGTGTGAGATTTGGGGGTTTATTTGTTTTGTTCCAGTCCTCCTTCGAGGCTTCTGACTGCTTCAGGTGAGTGCTGCCAAGGTTTTAATGCAGTTACATGGGAAGTTCAGGAGCAAGGGACCTCAGGGAGACATGGTGACCAGCTTTCTGGAGATGTCCCTGGCACACGGAGAAGCAAAGAAGGGAAATATGAAGTGTGGCCAAGCAGTGTTTGAAGGTGGCACTTGCACTGCTTATACCTGCTAACGTAGCAAAGCTAGAAGTGAATACTGAATTATGTTCAGTGGTGGCTGGCTGTTCTTAAATGCAGAACACCAGAGTACTTATTTTCCTTATGTGAAACTGCTTTTACATACAAAAAATAAGCTGGTGAAGCGGATTTAGCTCACACAGCTCACCTGGACTGCAGTGAAGCACAGAGTACAGGATACTTCTGACTGCCCAAGACCAAGTAGCTAATGTGTGCAAAATTGACTTGGTCGTTTTTGCCTGTTTTTCAGAGCATCTTTCAAGGAAACCTTTCTAGACGAACTCTGGTGACTGTTTTGACAGTGCCTGGGAAGAAAGTGCTCCTGCTCATATCAAGAGGGCAAAAGGGTTGAAACAAGAGCCAAGGGGCAGCTCCTGCAGGCGATTGCTCTTGGCCAGCCTTGAGGCGGGTGACTGGGGAGGCATTAGGGGTGGCTGAGTGAGGAGCTGTGAGAGGCCGGCCGAGGGACCAAGCAGCTCAGCTGGCAGTGAGCCGGCCCAGGCAGGATGGCTCCGTCCCGGCCCCAACGTTTGGGGGATGGCCCCTGTGTAATGAGGGAGGTCTTGGCTCGGGCTGGAGGGAACAGACTTTCCAGCTACAACAGCAGTTTTGACACTCTTCCATATGTGCTCGAAAAGGCTTAGGGTTAAAAATATCTCAAGGGATTAAATCCATAAAAGAACTTGAGCTCCTGTGTTTGCTGTTCAAATGCCGTGTTTAGTTCCCCTGTCACTGCTGTCTCACTTCGGCAGTGTCTGTGGGTATGTTTATATGACTGCATACACTGGCCCACATGTTTATGCTGCAAACTCTTAGCAGGGGTTATAATTTGAAGCCCAGCATCTCACTAACATAGTTCCCTTATTTATAGACCCGGAGCTGCCTTGCCTCCAGCTGGCAGAGGCAGGAGAGAAATACTGACCTCCATCCGTGCTGACGTGATCAGAGTTGCCACCAGAGAAGTGGAATTTCTTTTTGCAAGCCATGTGGAAATCTCTATGATATTGAAGCCCGAACAGTGCATCCTTCCTAGTAATCAGTGCATTCCCGTGAGGCATCTGCATTCAGACCTTGCTGCCTTTGTCTTACTCAAAATTGAGTCTTGAATGCAGATCTCCCATGTTGGCAGGGATTGAGAGGCAGCAGGGTGCTCAGGGATAAGCCTTCCTCTGTGGCCTTGGTTCGTGAAGTCGCTCCGCTTTCTCCCAGACTCAATGAATATTTAATTATTTACAGAGTGATTATGATCCGATTGCTTCGTGGTTCCAGCAGTCACCTGAGAGAGATGGATTTCACTGGGTACTCCAGCAAGAGTGTCTGGCTGGTTTACTTTTCTGAATAAATAATAAAAAGGGGGAGGTGGCTTGTAGGGCTGAGATACTTGCATGACCAGTCTAAAGTACAAATACTTATTTTAAAAACCTGGAGGGGGAACTATTCAGAGGATAGCTTGCTTGTTCATTTTTCACAGTCATTGTACTAGCCAAAAAAAAAGACCATGTTGTATTGATTTTTAATTTTAACACTTTGCAGGGCAATTTCTGGTGACTGCCTTTAGTTTTGAAGCAAATTATGAAAAAATGTTTGTTCAGAGATATTTGAAAGGTTCACAAATTAATATATTTGTGTGAAGCTCTGCTGGAATCACTATGTTTGCAGCTTTCTGTTTGTGCAGCGTATCCAGTTGTCATTCACATGGTGTTTCTGCTCTCCAGTTGCCTGAGTTGCACATTTGCAAGTAGCTTTCATGACAGCCACCAGAATCTTATTCTGCAAATCTGCCTGACTGACTTCATGAGTGAAGAGTGGGGTTTTTTTTTTTTATATACTTCAAATAATGCTTGAGGAGGGAAGAAGGGGAGTGCAAATACTACTGAGGCAAATCTGCAGTGACAGTAACAGCGTGTGTTACCAGTAACAGTGGGTGTTTTGGCTATACGCCCTGGTGCTGGATGACTACAGTGCACTTAGTGCATCTCTAAGAAAAGGCCTGAAGAATCCCTCATTAGCCATGACATTTGATCGTTATTTCACTTGCAGAACTGCTTCATAGCACCCAGATACCTCAAACAGCCAAGGTACTTGATGCATATTGGGCTTTCCCTGGGTGTAATAAGATGCCTATTCTTCATCTCTGATGCATATGGTGAAGTCAGGTTGTTTGAGCAGCTGTATGCAAAGTACCATGGCTCAATGTCAGAAGCAACAAGAAGATGGAAACCATGGAAATGTTCCAAGTACTTCAAGCCTTATTTGAAAAAAAGAGATTTAAGGAGTCCCTTCAGGTATGTTTCTGAATTTCAGCACTGGCATATTTTGTACTGGAAAGAATAATTTATTCTTAGTTCTGTCCTGCACTCAACCCCGTTAACAGATAATTTATCTAGCTAGACATAGTTTTCCTTTAGAAATTATTGTAAATGAATAATATATTGAATGAATGGCTGATGCATCCTGAATCACTAGCAATTGTTGCTTACTGGATGGGAGAGATTCTTGTAAGGTTTTTAAAAATACTGTAAATAAAGAGACAGAATACACGAGGAAGCTTCATTACAGACTTCAGCTCCCTAAGTTGGAAGTATTCACATGTAATCTGTTGTTTTCTGAGGTGTGATAGCTGACTTGCAGAATATGTGCTGCTATTTTATGTGGCATTTTTTCTTCCTTAGCATGGCTTGTGTTTGGCTATTCGAAAGTAAATAGAAGTCTGCCTGCAATTTTCTTAGATTGTGTCTCTGAAATTACCATTTTGACAGTGAATAAGATGCCAGCACTATGTGAGATCATGGGATAAGGTTTGATGATGACCTCTGGTTGGGGGCCCTGAAGACCATGTTTCACCTTGCTTGTAGGCCAATTTGCAGGCGTTTGGAAAGGGGCGTTTTAAAGGTATGATTTGTACATTGCATAGTGCAGTGGGGTTTTCTGGTCTGCTCTTGTGATCATAGGGGTCCTTCTTCATATTGTGGTGTATTTATAACCCCGGAGTTACCTTTTTGAATCTCATCTCAGACATCTGTGGATTTTGGAAGCCATACCTCTTCTGTATTTTTTTGCCCGGTAGATACCTCATCTAGCAAAACCCACCTTCAGTCGTTCTGCTCTGACTTGATCAAGTACCCTTCACGTCAGGTGAGGAGGGCTCTTCGTTTCAGGAGGCGGGAAGTGCTGACGGCAGTCGCTGGGTGTGCAGGCACTGAAGGCAGCATAATGCAGGGCAGCGGGCTGAGTTCCTTAGGATTTAGTGCAGTCTTAGCAGCACCAAAGGAGTATTGATGAATCTGGTGTTTTCTTTCGTGAGTTCTATTTTTCCAGCGGCAGCCAGGAGGTTTTCCAGCAGCCAGGAGGTTCGGCGGGCTGACTCCTTCACCTCAGCTCCTCGTTCCCACGTGGTGAGGCCCTCACTGCCCGCGCTGCCAGGCAGGGGCCCAAGCCTGAGCTTCTGGGCACGGCATGTGGACATGTCCGTGCTCTCTAATGAGCCTTGGCTGCAGGAAAAGCCCCAGCCCTATTGCTGTAGCCCTGCAGTCTGTTAAAGCATTAGGCTTTGTAATGTATTCACTGCTCTGAATAGTTGCTAACGAAGGCAGGACCGCAGGGCTGAATGAAAGTGGTATTGCTTTTATCAGCAGCATAGTGGCTGCCGTGTGTGTCCTGTTCCACATAGCCATGTTTACTCTACACACATGAATTTGTTGACCTCAGCCGGGCTCTTAACCTTCCCAGGGTTGCTAATCTCCATAAATGTCTGCAGGATTGGGCTTAATTTTGGCATGGAAATATGCGAAGCAAATGAATCAAGCTGTGAGTCATCACTTCTTACAGTAAAATGCTGTGACCCAGTCGCAGCGTCCACGTGCCAGACCGATGCTCTCTTGAGAGCTTCCTGGGATCGGCCTGTGCTTTGGGAATCCTGACTCGGGGGAGCTCACACAGAAGCCAAATACGTGCAACGGAAAATGCACTGCAACAAAGCACTAGCTGCAAAGCTGAAGATAAAAAATAATTTAGGTTGCTGCCAGGATTATGCACATATGTTACGGAATGCTTCAAGACCACTCAAGATTTCTTTTTCTGAAGACTGTACTGGAGATGTTTCAAATTTACAGAATGGCATTTTCATCATGTGAGCCTTAAGTAAAGTTTGTAATAAACTCATTTTACTTTTAGGATTTATTAGAGGCAGTGAATTGTGAAGCTAATAGAGATGAATGATGTGAGTGTCACTTTCATGTCTGCAGTTTGAAATGCAAAAGTATAAACATAGTAACTGCAGAGCCATTTCTGATATTTAATCTTTTAAACCTTTGAAATGCTTGTGTATATGAAAGGACTTTTAAATCCACTGGAGAGTGAGTTTTTTTCCCACTGTCTCAAATATTGTGTTGAAAATCATAGCAGATAAAGGAAGAGTGATCAGAAAGCTTAATGCAGTCACAGCATCACGACCTGTTATGTAAAGCAACATTTGGCAGGGACTTCCCAGCTGCTGTAAATGAATGTTAACAGCATTTTATCGGCTGCTTTCACTATCTTTATTACATAATCTGAATATTTATGACCCTATTAATATGGTTAGCTGTGAAATTGCAATATTGATGGAATGAGATTTCCACAGAAGAGTGAAGGAGCAGAATGATTCTTGCATTGCAAACAAAAGCAGCGTGACTATTAAAAAGCTTTGTACTCATGTTTAAAAGAAGTTTGCTGAACTGCTTTATAGATGTGAACTGCTGTTTCCCTAGACGCTTTCAAACGCAGAGTACTTTGATGACAGAAAAGTGTTGCTAAACATTGTCTCTGCCTCTGTGTGTGATAGACATCTCTAACCAGGTTGTGATGATATTTTATTTTTATATGAGCCTGTAAATCCATAATTATGCTGCTCTGTAGTCTAACCTGCGCACTACAGAGCAGACCCGGTTTATCAGAATAGTCTCCAGTCACAGGGCCAACCCAGGGAGGATGCCGGGGCAAGCTGTGGGTCAAGTTATCCCTTTCCTTCTCCCTCTCCCTTCCCTTTTTTCCTTCCTTCTGTTCTTCTTTCTTGTGGCCTTTCAATCTCCTCTTCCTGAAGCGACTAGATAGGCTGTTATCGTTTGACCTGAAATATGTCATATAATTGGAACATATGTGCACCAGTTATAGGGCTGGAAACCGCTTGCAAGTGGCATCCTGTCACTGGATACATATGTGCCTGTTGCCTGATCGTCCTTGGAACATGTGGGAAGGAACGTGCTTGGTGGTCAGGAGACGGGAATTGAAAGCTCTTTCCCTTGGGAGCTTCCTAGAGCGGTTATATCGTGTTCCCTATCAGCGCTGTGCACCACTGTTTCAATAGGTGTCTGCAAATATTTAACACCTGGAAGATATATAGAGCCCTGTCACTGTTGTGCGAAGTAGTTCCCAACTATTAAATTTACCAACAGCATCTCTTGTTTCCTCATTGTTCTGGAAGATGAATAGCTCCATTAGCTACAGGCTCGTGTGGGCAGGTTGCCTATGAAAAGCTCAGTTGAAAAGTGAGTTTTGCACTTAATTTGAATGGAGTGAAGTCCTTAATCATTTCTGTCCTCGCATGCAAAGTCTGCCCTGTCTGACAGCCCCCGTCCTCCATGTCGTGCCCTCTCATCATTAACCAGCTGTGGTGATCTCTGAGAAATGCAGCTGTGGCCGGAGGAGTCTCTGGGTGCTCGTGCCAGTCGGGTGCTGTGTTCTTACACTCTGCCTCCTCCTGAGTAACCTGGATGGTCTCTGCTTCCAGCCTCTCCACAGCTCGAACGTGAGGAGCCTGATGTACTTGCTGGTACAGCAAGTACACTTACCTGTAGGTGTATGAAATACCAGAGAGGTAAAGACATGTGCAGAGTGCAGACCGTTAGCTTAAAGGAGAAAGAAATGAGTAAGTAATCTTTTTGGACTAATACATATTTTTAAATAGTATTTTGCCCCCAAGCAAGTTTGTTATAGCTGCTCAGAGCTCCAACTGGACTCTATTCCCGTGTGGGGATTAGAGATTTAAGTATGTATTGTTCTTTCGGGCAGTATTACTGAGCAGACAAGAAACGTTCATAATAGAACAAAGAAATCTTTAATTAGAATAGGAGTTTCAGCTGCATTCTTTTCTGTTTTGTGTAAGAGAAACTTGCATTAAATCAGATAAATAAATACAACAATGGATGGGGTGGAGGAGCTTTGGAAGGAGCACATCTGTTTACAAAGTTAAGTGCTGAGTTTACAATAAGCCAGAAATTTTTACTTGGGAAGCTCTTAAATTAAGCTTCTCTTCATCTCTTAGTAAAAATACTTTAAGGAAGTATTTTTCAGCTTACTCAGTGTTTGGTTTTGTGTTTCTATTCACTTAGTTTTTTAATAGAGGAAATATCTATATTGCAGTGTAAAATTAATAGCAGTCTGTTTATCATACTTCTTTTTGATGTCTGTGCATGAACTGTCATTGCATCTCTCCTTACTTATCTTTGTGCTTGGTTTATATGAGCTAAATACAATGCAGCATTTCCTTTAAACTTGAAAAATGACAATAAATCTTCTCTGATCTGTTGCAGAGTACATGTTGCTCCGTGTTGCTGAGGTCTTGAAGTCAATAACCTTCTGCGCAGGCTCAGGAAATTGCCAGCATGCAATAAATTATAAAACTGGGACTCCTAAAGAGTAGGTTTTGGTATTTCGTAGGTCCAAGGTTTTCTTAATTCTCTCTGAAATGACCATTGGCAAAAACTGGAGTCTCCTCCTGTGTCCCTGAACGGGAGACATCGAAAATCTGAAGCAGTTTTTCCTTTTATTGCCTTATCTAATGCTTAATGGCTTATTGCATGCAATTAGACAATGGAATAATCTCCCAGTTTAAATGAGTTTTCCCTTTTCTTTCTTAAGGAACACCTTAAAAAGATGAATGTGAGGAAGCTTTGGCCATCTGTCCTATGCCTGTTCTCTCCAGTTTGGATGCCAAATCCAACAACGACAAAAGAGAGCTGTTGTCTGGGAAACCCCTGATTCTGTGGGTTTGGGCAGAGGAGCTCTTGAGCATGGCTTGAGGTGGTCCCTTTCCCTAATTACCTATCTCGTCATGCATTTTCCAACCTCCTGCCCTTCTCTATCAAGAGAGTGCTTTCCAAGGCAAAATCCGTAGTAGTTCTCTATAGGACCTATTCAAAACTCTCTGGCTTTACTGGAGAGCTGCTGTTGACTGCAGTGAGCTTTCAGTCAGGTGTTTGGAGAGGGGAAGTGTAGCGCTTTGCATTAAAGAACTGGCTTCATCTTTGTTAGTCGAAACTTCCTTTTGTGGGCTATGCTAGAACTGTAGCATTCTGGTTTTACTGGGTGTTAAACTCCAGTTTAAGTGCCGAACCCAGTGCATCTTACTTGTGGAACTGCATGGGATGCTTCTCAGCTGCAATATACTTGGAATTTCTTTAAATCTCTTGACCTGAGCTGTATCTTACATCAGTGTGCTGCATCCCATGCAAATAATTAACTTGCAGAATACAGCTATGCTTTTATGGCTTCCTTTTTCTGTGTTCCTTCACTGGATGCTCGTCATACAAGAGCAGCTCTAAGACAGGCTGTCTGCGCTGCTGTTCTTGCAATTGCTCTTTATCTTTCCAAGGAGGAGAGAACCAAGAAAAAATTAATATTGCATGTAAGATCCTTGTGACTGCTCTTCAATGATCTATATAGTTAAGAAGATTTTCCCCCAACCATCCATCTAAAGTTACTTCCTCATCTTTATCCAAATAGAGCATCTACTGAAGATGAAAATGTATGTGTTTAAAATGGGTTAACTGAGGTACTTGAGTAAATTTAATGCAACTTAGATTACAAAATAGAAGCAACCAAGAAAATATTAAAATATTAGTCCATAGCTGGTAAGCTCTGTACTAACACTAAAGATTTTGTTATCTCTTTGGTTAACGGACAATAGTCCTCAGTAAACACTTGAAGCCAGTCTTGCCCTGCAAGAGGTGCACGGTCTGTGGGATGCACTTGGGACAAGAACGTCCCGAGGTCAGTGGCACACTAACAGCAGACTCTGTAAGCTTCTTCCCTGTGAACAAAACAATCTGTGCATCTTCCATCCTAGTTGAACCCTGGAAATTTAAGCCTACAAGTTCCATGAAAATGAAACATTCCCCGTCTTGTCCATAAATTGCAAGCTATCGGTCACAGCTAGAGATGAAAGTGGCACGACCTACATCTGTCGCGTCGTTACAATGGTGCCGGCGTTACAGTGCCGTTGTGTCGAGCTAGGGTCAAGCCTGCCGAGACCTCCTTTTATTCAGCTTTGAATGTACCCATTTTCATTAAGGTTTTCTCAGAGCAATATAAAAGACCCAGTAGGGCAAGATGTGGCGGCGTTGAACCTAAGTTGTCTTGCAGTGACCAAAGCATCTCCTAGTCCCAGATGGCCACTGCAATTGTCCACACCAGTCTGCCACCGGCGCTGCTATTGAAAGGGCGCAAAACTGATGGCACAAAGGGGCGCATTTTTTCCCGCCAGTAAAAGAGTCTACTGTTGCTTTGAGCTGGCATTGCTGAAGGTTTTGTGCAAGGGAAGAATAGCTGTTGACAAACCAGTTTCCATGCTAAAAATGCTGTTCTTATTCCTAAACGTAGAGCTCTTTCCTTGGGTGAATAGCTCCGTCTGACTAATATCAGAGTGGCATTTTGCAAACTATTTTTCATTGATTATGTGGATGACTGCTGTACTGGGAGGCTTAATGCTGACAGCAGTAAATGCAAGCTTGTTAACGTGCTAAACAAGGCATGCTTCTGTTTTGTAATGCCATTAGAGGAAAATCTCTTTGACTGTATACTGCTGAAAACATTGGGAGCATTAATTGCTGTTTTCCATGTTTAATCCTCAAATGTTAAAGTGTCCTTGCATAAATTGAAGGAGTTCAGTTTCTTGCTATTTTAGTTACGTAACTTTATTAAAGGCAGAATGTCATATTCTTTGTGCTAGAAAAATGTAAGGTTTTGGAGCTTGCAAGTATGTCTTCCGAGTCCTTCTTATTGACCGCATGAATGTGCTTTCCTTGTGTGTGCTCATCTGGCTTTGTCCTTAAACAGAACTGCCTCTTCTGAGGTCTGCTCCTGGCTGCCGTCGTGCTCCTGTTCTGCCCCGCTGAGGGGAAGGCCCCCACGGAGCCGACCGGCGAGGCTCTCAACAGCCCAATGAAGGCTCCCGGGAGGTCGGGGCAATTCTTGCCTGGAAGAACCATAAGAAGCAGTAAAACAGATTTCTGTTGTGTGGGAGCCTTTGTGGCCCCTAACAGATCACTTTACCTCTGGCAAGGGAACTCTTACAATTCAAGTGACCACAGAGATGAAATGGAGGCTTGTTCCTGGACAGGAAATACCAGCCCTCCATGGAGACTAGTTGAATGATTCACCTCATAACTTAGAATTCGGGCTTTAACAGCAAGGTTTGATTTTCTTGCTTGTCACCATATTGAGCTGAAAGCTTCCATGTGCCACAGAGGGATTTTTCAGCCCTCTTGAGGACCTCCATGATTTCAGGATGGCAGTGGCTAGAACTAAACACTTCCTTGCCCAGGATGGAACTGAAAAAGAGGAATCTTTTTCCTGTAAGGTGAAAATCATTTGCAGGGGGATGGCTCTGACTGGTCCCGAAACTTCCAAACTTTTCCTGCATGGATTGTGCTGTTAACAAGAGAGTCTAGAGAGTGAAACTTGCTGCCAGAGAAGAGGTGAATATTGATGATTTTCATGGCTGTGAAGTACAAGGAATTTGATGCTAACCTGTAGGCAGGACACAGGAGCAGGTGGTCATTCCGAATGGCTTCAGTCAACACCCCCTTGCTTCCCTGGTGGTGCTTTCTGCTGCCTTGCTCAGGCCAGTTCCTGTGTTATTCCTCCCCTCTCTGTTCTGTAGTGCACTACAGGCAAATACCCCCTAAACAAACACATTGTCGGTCATTACAGTTTGCTCGTAGCCGTGCCTGGAAGCTGGTCTGTTTTTAAGGTGGGGATCTTGGGCAGCTTTCAAAGCCTCTTTGCCCACATCCTGTGGCTTGCTTTCCAGCACGCGCAGAAAGATGCAGATATTTCAGGGGCTGCCGTTGTTATCACTGCAAACCTCCTAAAGCGTTCTGTGGAGGGAAATCAGCTGCACCTCACTCAGCAGAGTGGAAGTCAGGGTCCCATTCACAGTGTTCACACTGTGTTGTTGCTGTCGCTTAGTTACTCTGAGTCTCATACAAAGAGTCAGGAAAACCAGTGGTGTGAATTAGAAGTCAGTGCTTTGTATCAGGAAAAACCTGGAATTTACTTTTCACTCTTCCTAAGTGTACGATTCCTTCATAAGTAGCTTATTAAGTTAAGGACTAATTACAACTGGAGCTTTACTTCAAGCCTAGGAGTAGCACAGAGTAAAAGGCTTCAAAGTGAAGTGCTGGAGATGGGAAATGCAAATTGATGGCCCAGCAGCTCTGAGTTTGTCTTTCTTCACCTAGGCTTGACCAAGAACTCATTTCTTTCTCCTCTGTGCTGCACAGTGCTACCTATTGGAAAGCAGTTTAGGTGAGACTTTGTTATTATTGTTTAGGCAGAGATTAATCCTAATGTTAACTCATTGCACTTTTTTAAAGAAATATTTCTGTGCAATATAAAAATCTCAAAATCAAAGAGCACAAAGGAACTCCTGCGTGCTTGAGCTGCATATGCTTAAAGTTTATGAAAAGAGGTATTCAGGGCCACGGTGCAGTGCTGTGTCCTGCATCCTCAACACAGCTGCTGAGCAGCGATAAGGAAGCAGTGCTCTATTCATGCTGACCTTGTTTCCAAAGAAGCCTTGTCCTATGAACTACTGAAAATAAGGAAGAACTTCCTGTGACATGCTGCTAATGTTGGCTTTTAAAGGGGAGCAGAATGAAACCTCTGAGCATGACACACACTGTATCTAACCACACAGGATTTCCTGTGCTGGAATGGAAGCCTAGTGGAAGCCACGTTTTTCTCTTCCTCTGAATTCATTCAGAAAAACAGAGGTCAGCGTCATGAATTGATAGGGCTGCAGCCACTGGTGAAAGCCTAAATCAGCAGTTGCTAATGGGTATGTTGTGATGCCAAGAGACATTTTGCAAGACAAAATTGTTTCTCTTTAATACAATAACGCTTCCATGCAGCTGATTGTATTTTTAAACTTGTGTGAGAGAATAGCTGTGCATGGGTGAACTCCTGAAGATTATGAGTCTATACGTTACAGTAATTAAAAATTGTGCCTCACTGAGGTTCGGAAGGAGGAAATGCTGCATTAGACTTCAGGGCCTTTTGGTGATAAACTGCTTTCTCTAATCAGCATGAATTAAGCTATTGATCAGCTCCATAAAAGACATAGAAGAACACTCGAATTTTGACTCTGAAAGCATTGCTGAAGCTCCAGAGGATTAAAAATATTTGTTTTTTCTCAAATTAAACTTAGTCTTTGTAGTGTTGCAAAGATGCAAAATCGCGTCCTTTTTTCTGCTGGTTGGCGACCTTGTCGTCCTGTAGCATTGCTAAAGGCCGAGCTTCCCGCCGCACGCGCACACGTCGTGCTCCTGCTTTGGTTAGCATTGGTGCCGACATCTTCAATCCTGCTTAAAAACAAAAAAACAAGTTTACAGCAAGTCTACAGAGAGTGAGTGAAAGGCTGTTTCTTGGTGTCCTGTTGGGTGTAAAGCACAGATAGTGTCCACTTTTAATCCAAGGATGTGAATGATTTTTACTTATTTAAATGCTGTTTGGATTTACCTGGGCCCAGTGCAGGTTGTTTTTGAGGAAGTAAATATTTTTTATACCTGGAATGATTCTGCTTCTCTCAGGAACTCTGTGATATGTGTCCATCTTAAAGAGCTTTGTTCAACAGGAATAAAGGTCGTCTTATGGCCTGTGAATGTTTCTCCTGCTCGATAGAGTCTCTGTATTTCTTCTTTTTATTCCAGGGTATTCCCAGCCAGGTGCTGCAGTCCTTCACCGTCACAAGAGGCATATGCAAAGGGCCTATGTAATATAGATGGACTCAACTCCCTTTTTAGCAGGTACACATACCAGCCTAGCACATCAACTAGGTCTCAGCAGTTTTTACTTGGTCAATTACATCAAGATTTCTGTTTTAAAATTGCTGAGGGAGCACTTGAATCTCATCTCTCTTGTTTAACCAATTGAATCATCTTTCATCTCATAGTAAAATCTCAAGAGGCAACCTTGTTAAGGACTTCTTTTGTATGTCTCTTGCATGAGAACTTCCTTCTGTGCCATTTTACCTGCATTTTGGTGGTATATTTATCTTGAGAGAGCAGTACCCTGGAGCCACTACAGACAGCTGCATATGTAGGACCAAGCACAACTTGTAGATCAGAGCATTTCTGCTCGATTGGGTTATCTGTTAAATAAAGCAGAACTCAAAGACACTTCTGGACAATATTTTTACCTCTCTGACTTTCCCCCATCCCCAGATCCTCTCTGGATAACTCTTTTAACAAGCATGCTAGTTATTATCGGGATTGGGATCATTAGGAAAGAGGAGATTTGATTTTTGATTTATTTTAAAACATTTTGGAGAAGGAAGAAGTTGCATAACTTTTAAAAAAACTGAAGGTGTCACAGCCTTTTATGGTGGCGACCATGTGCTCCGTTCACCTTTGGATTTCCAGCCCTCCTGGGGATTCCTCTCTGGATGGTGGCAGTAGCGTGTGCTGCTGAGTCCGGGCAAGGCCATTGGTGCTCCTGGTTCAGCAGGAATAGTTTGGCAACTCGTAGTAAATCCTAAAAGTACCTCATTAAGAAGAGTAAAGTTTTCTCCATTCTTTCCCAAGATCTTGCCAGTTTTGGCATCATTTGCAAGCTTCCCTAAGGATCAGGTACGTTTCCTCTTCTGAACAATCCTTATGAATTTGCACAGCTTGACCAAAGGTAAAATCCAGTACAGATAAATCTGCTTGTCTCAGCCTAGTTCTAGTAAGGGAATTTGCTTGGTCTGTAGGAAAGGTGTCAAGTATTTGTGCTACAATATTCTGAACCTTTATATTTAATTAAAATTGGGCTGCACTGAGAGGGACACAAGTTGATCACCCTTAAATTTATGATTCTTGGACTTCTGCTTGACGCTTCCTGTGGAAATCTGTAAGCAATGGGAAACATGGTTTCCCCATTAATTAAAAACGGACTTTAGTGCAGTTTTCTAGCTGTTTCCTAGAGTAATGTGATTGATAACTGTGCTCTGTAATTCCTTTGATGAAGTAAAATATTTTCAAAGAGATAATTTGTGGTTAGCAAGTGTGGCAAGCCCTTGCTCCATCAGCTTAGAAGGAAATCCTGCAGTATGTTGCTTTGCACATGCACTAAATTCATCTAGGGAAGAAGCAGTGCTCTGTGTACAGGCTTCTCTTTCAATGCTGCTTAATGCAGGAACTGCCAGGAACAGCTCTGCATCTGCGGTTTGGGACTGAAACACTGGACTGCATATTCACATGGTGTCCGTGCTGTGTGGCGTGCTGCCTGCTCAGAGACCCTAACCACACTTCCTTTTGATACCGCCTTTAAATCCATGGGCATGTTGCAGGTGTGAGGATGGCATTTTAAATGCACGTGGTCTGCTTTTACTGCCTGAGTGGTAAACCAGAAAACCAGCTAAAAAAATAAAAAGGCAGCCTAAATCAGGCGTGCTCGAGAACAATGCTGTAACCTTGCAGCATCAGCACCCTGCTCATGCTACATGCAGGACTGCCTGCACGTTAGCTGCTAAGGACAGGAGGGGATGTCCCTTCTGCTGCTGCTCTGTCTGCGCTCCTGGGCCGTGGTGTCCATAATGTCTGCTGTGAAGGCACCAGAAGGTGGACTAATGAAGGCAGTTCCAGTTCTCCTATTTTTTTGCATATTTTTTCTCATTGTGTCATTGTGGCAACCAAATGCGAATTCTAGCCTTTCCTAAGGGAATTTTTAAAAAAAAAAATAAAGTGAAAAGAATTTTGCAGCTGGTTTTGTAGAAGTAGCAGCTGCATTGAAAATGAATAGAGCCATGTGGAGGCACCCGATATTTCTTTTTTGGTGCTACTCATGCCGAACTCTGAAAGTGATGATAGCAGCTGTCACCGAGGAGACCAATGTGATCCTGAAAGCTCCTAAGGTCAGATGTGAGCACCCGGAGAAATTCCTGATTCATTCCTGGTTAAGAGGGTTTGGGACCTCGAAGCCTTTCCCCCCGCAATGCAGGGTTGTAAATAGCTGGAGTGCAGAATGGAGCTGGGGGAGAGGGAGGGAGGTGGAGTTAGAATGACTTGGTCTAAAGAGCAGACCTGCATTTCTGAAAACAAGTGACACAGGGTACCGGAGAGGCTAGAATGGAGTTGGCATCTTAATGATGTCAAACCTCAGCGTAAGCTGGCAGGATGTGAACTGGCTATGGGAAATAGTTGTGATTGACAGACACTGAGTTCATGCTGATTTTCCCCGTCGTAATTGCATCCACAGGCTTACAGAATCTTTACTTTGTTTTAATGTGTAAATGGCCTCTTCTGCAAATACAATATATTTTTCTTCTGGAACTTAGACGTTAGTTTTAGATAACATCTGCATCTTGATGAATTTTTGTTTTGGGTATCGGGACACAAAGTCCTTTGATGCAAAGCTTAGATGTGCCCAAGGATGTGCTGTCTGTGCCTGTGGGTGCTTGTTCTTTGTTCTTAGCTTGTAAGTTAGCAGGAAATCTTTGATGATGCTGTAGCGAATACTAAATACAAAAGGTTAGTGCAAATTCCAAATGTGTAATAAGGACATTTGTGGATGGTTTTCCATGATTGGAAGTCTGGATGCTGATTGGAACCAACATGACTGCTGGTTCCAGATGCCCCGTTTTGGTGACAGCACAGGGAATCGTGGGAATTGTCAGAGTTTTGCCATTTGTTTTCTCACAGTGCGTTCTTGAAAAAGAGTAGCTTTGTGCCTAAAGTTTCAAAGCTCTTAGTCGACTCCCTTTTTCAGGTGTGTTTTGCAGTGTCCAGTACATTGCTCTGTTACATACCAAGTTTTAAAATGTGTTGGTGACTTGAGATTCATCTGTAACTTGTGCCAGTTTTTTGCTTGGGATGTGAGGAAAGCACCCTAATGGAGCTCATATGCTGTGGCTTGCTCTCCATCTCGTCACAGCCCTCCACTCATATCTTCTCTTTTGTGGCCTTTTTGTTGCTGCCTTTTGAACTGAGAGCAATAAATAGGCCATGTGGCCTAAGAAGTGGGGATAGTTGTTCTCTGCTATTGATTATCGTACGCATGAGCACGCTTTTTAATTTGTGTGCATAGACAGAAATGAAGCCGTGCAGCCGGCCGCTCACACTTACGTAACATTTACAAAATATTCCCGTTGGATCGTAGCCTGGATCTGTAGGTCTGGCTTGTATTGATGTAACTTAGCAGCAGCTGAAAGACCCGGCATCTGGATGGTCACCAGCCTCGCAGGCTGTGACCCGAGGAGCCCGTGGGGCTGTGGGGCTTTGTGAATTACACTGTAGAGCAAAGCAGATCCCACAGCAGAGGCTTATTTAAAGTTTTCCGCTAATAGGGACCCTCTAGGACAGCAGCGTGGTGTGTCATTAGCAAACATAGGAGTTTGGATGGGGCGGGATTCATTGGCCGCTTTGGATTGGATTTTTATGGCAGAAGTGCAAAACACACAAGAGCAGAGTATATATTTTTCTGTGACTTCAATAAATGCCTATAATATCCTCTGATAATGGTACCCCTGCCCATTCTAAGTGGATGAACATCATGGCAGTTGCTGTGAAATACATCGTACACCGTTTTGTATTTTGGATTCAGAATAACAAGGCCTTGAAAAGGATGCAGCATTGCACAGGAATACGCTGCTTGCTCTAAATAATAGGTGGAAATGCTTGTGACTTAAAAGACTTTTTTATTATTATTGTTTTTACTGTTGTTAATGGAAGTATGTCCTGTGAGATGACAGGCTCATAGAACATAGGAAAATAAACCTTTCATTTCACTAATTTGCTTGTAAACCATCACTTTGTTTGCCTAGTCTGTAAGATTCAGTGATTTTCAGGATGGAAAGAATTGGGTCGGTTCGTTATCTTCACCTTTTAAGTATTTGTTTCTTTGCTTCCTTGGTTCTTGTTAGGGAAAACACAGTAATTCTGAATTTACAAAAGGACTGGATTTGGAGTATCACCTTATTGGATTGTTGATGAACATTATAAATTACTTAGCACTTGGAACATGCAAATCATCAGTTGACAACAGTAGGAGTGGCTTTGGGTTTGAGGACTGGTTTGGTTGGGATTTATAGACTGAAGGGCAAGCGCTTCTCGGCTCTAGGCTGCCGTAAGGTCTTGCTGGGCGGTTAATACGCGCCCGTGTTTGTAGCAGCTCCGTTTCTGAGCTGGTTCGGCGTGTGGGAGAGGATGCTGTCGAGCGCGGCGCCGCCGCGGGCTCAAGCTGAGCATGTCGTCCGCAGCAGAGCCGCTGGAGCCGCCGTCGCGGTTCCTGTGGTTCCGGCGGCAGCCGCCCCCGCGCTCCGGGGCCGCCGGCGATGCCCGGCTGGATGTGGAGGCTCCAGCTGCGTCGGGGAGCAAGGAAACCCTCCCGCTCCTGGGTGGACCCTGGGCTGCATGTCTATAAATACAGAGTGTGGCTACCTCAGCAGGCCTCATTTATTCCCTAGAGCGTGTAATTTTGTTCTTTTTTGGACCAAGGACTTGCTGGATTTAGAAATACATATACACAAAATAGGCCTTAGCTAAGGAACAATAAAATGTTCCTAAACGTAGTGTCTGTTTGCCAGATGTTTAGCCGGCGCTGGGTGAGCTCAGATGCTCCTCGGAGCTCCCCTCGCTGCTCTCTTGGCTCTGTCAGGCCTCGCTCCCCGGGTCCCCCGCAGCTCGTCCCGCCTGCCTAGGCAGGTGATGCTGCCCTGGCTGCAGAGTCTCGCGTCTGGCGAGATCTGCACCCCGGGAGGCCGAGGAAATGGACTCCTGGCAGCCCTTAGCAGCAAGGCCGCTCGTATTCCAGCCCTGCTCCTGCATGCTGCGACCTGGGATCCCGACGTGTCACTCCCGTGTTTGCCCTTCCCGCAGCCCTGTTGAAGCAGGCGTTGAGAAGTGCAATATCTTTTATTAGTGGTGACGAATACACTCTCAGGAACCTGCTTACGTAGTAATGCCTTGACTGTGTTTTATTTTCTTTTTTCATAGCATCTTCTATTGTATTCCCAGCTTTACTGCATGTCACTTCTCTTCCCGTGACAGCTTGCACCATCCTTCTTTGGAATCATGGCTGACATACTGAGAGGTTCCTCCAGGGGCAGGATATGGCCCGATATCATGGAGCTTCTGTTAAGCGTGTTGGAGCAGCCAGGCCACACGATGTCCTTTTCTTTGTAGGTAGCTTGCAAATAAGCGGCATTTCTGTCTTCAACTATCAAAGAGCCATCTCCATGCACTGACTGGGGCTTTCTAAAACCTGCCCATGAGGGTGAACTGCTCCCCATCTCCAGCAAAAAGGACGTTCAAAACCATTAAAGCAAGCCATTCAGAACAAAAGCTTAAACAGTCGCAGCTGGGGCAGAACATGACCAAATCACAGTGAAATGTAGGAAATGCTGATGGTAAGTAGGGAAGAATTTAATGAGGCATTCCGCCAGTTGGAGCTGAACTCCTTACAAGTGATTCACAGTAACTTCAAGTAATGAGTGGGATACAATTAAAAAATGGTTAGTTAGCAATGCAGAGTGAAAAATGCCAAGTGTTTTTGAGAGCAGCAAGGCAAGACCTCAGTTTGCTCCTGACCACAGCTAGAAGAAGACATCATCTTGTGGTTAAGTCCTTTCGGTCAGCCCTCTGCAGATCTGGATTCCTTTCTCAGCCTTTCTTAATGTTCTGAATACATCCCAGCCTCTCTTCATTCTATTCCCTCAATGTAAAGCAAGGGAGGTGTTTTTGTTGTCATCTTGGTAATGGGGAGCTGTGGGACAGTGTTGTCTGCTGCATATTTGCACATCACCTGGCACAGGGGGGCTGCAGGAGTTTATAGGAGCTCTTATATTAAGGAATAGCATAATTTTATCTGAATTATTAAGCAAATATTGTTTAAATATATACTTAATACCAAAAAAGTTAACCTTGAACAAAAATATCTTGCCAAATCCACTCAAAATCTGCCCTGAAAGAACTTGTAGTCTCGTAAGTGAAGGAGATGATGCTTCTTCAGCCAAGTCACTAGTAGAACACAGTTTAGTTTATACAAAATTGGATCTTGAACGAACTGTGATCTGTGCATGCTGTTTGTCTTGGCCTTAGCAGTCATTGTGTCTTCTAAACTTGGCATTTTTAATCTAGTAAGTAATTCATAGCTTTGTTTTTGACGGAGAAAAAACAAAAGCACCAGCAACAAAACATGGTCAAGAACTGTAGCCATCCTTGAAATGAGCAGTTTGAAATACTGAGGAAATTCTGCGCAGGGTTTGTACTGACCTCTGCGCCTCTCATGTGCTAACCTTGCATCTTGCCAGCGTTCTGCGCACGTGAACACTCGGGGAGTTCACTTAAGCGCTCCCAGCTTAACCAAATCCCAAGGCGTGGAGATTCCTTCTAGCCGAAGGCAAGCTTTTGAGGCAAGAAGAAATTCTTGCTTCAGTTATTCTTGCTTTTTGTTTATGTGGCATTTTTCTGTGACAATGTAAACCTGGTGTTGCCTCATGTACTTGGACACCAGGGCCTTTTCGCTCTCCCTGTGCAAAGAGAAGCTCCTTGTGCAAAGAGAAGCCCCTTGCTTGTTCTGTCAGGAAGCAAACATTCCCGGGCGCAGCCCCGAGCACCCCTTGGAGGACAGATTTGGGGCTGATGTGAGCTGGACTTGAGGCTGCTCGCATCCTGACTCCGGGCGCCTGCGGTCCGGCCGCATGCGGCTCCTCGCGGGGCACAGTCCGGGTCGGGAGTCTGTGTTGTACGCACGAGAGTTTCTGTTAGGGACCTGCCGGGGGGTTTTGGTGGCTGCTGCTCTGGGCATGAGACAGAGCTTATGGTTTAGAAAATGCGCATCGCTTCACGGTTTTGTTTCATATTGATTCTCTGACTTCCTCAGTATAATGGAATTTACTAGGAATTATGTTGATATTTTGAGGACCTGTCTTAAATACGCAGAGCCACGTGTCTTTTCCATTGCTGCTTCTTTCTCTCAGAGGAACGTGTTATGTTTGTATTCCCTTCAGCCCTGGGGTTTTGAACCTGTTTTTCCAAGGAAAATGTGTGCTGTGGGATGCTGCTGCGCTGTGCCCATAGCTGCCAGCCCTCCACTGCCCAGCGCCCCGTGAACTGCTGGGCAGATGTCGGCCGCGCTGGTCAGGGGCTCGGCTCTCTGGAAGGCCGGATATTCCTGCAGATCCTCTGAAATCAGCGTGGCTGCCTGCGGGAGGGACGTTTTATTGCTGTTCCAGCTGAGGGATGTGCTAATGAGATCGTCTTTTACCAGCTATCAGAAAGCCTGTGCAGGCAGGAGACAAAAGCACACAGGTTTCATCACTTCGGCTTTTGTTTTTTCCTTTCCTCCAGCCTTGCCTGTGCTTTTCCCTGTTTGCTTCCCCCCTTTGAGCAATGCCACTCTCCTGGGAGATCCTGTTTTTTGTCATCCTGTTGTTTTGACCAGTCTTTGCTCCACAGCTGCTTATCTTTCTGACGTTACTTGCCTAAAAACTATTGGAGATGCTGTAGCGAGGCCAGCTGGGAGTCACAGCACAAGGACGGAGAGCTGAGAGGTCCATCAGGAAACAGGAAACTTGAGTTTTACAGTTGTGGGTCTTTTTCCCCTTTAGCTGCAAGGCCATTCCCAATCCAAAACCTAATCCTGCCATTTTTCGCTCGAGCGGATAATCCTCATTTGGACAGTTGTGCCCTGGGAAGGCGGCAGAGCCTACCCACGTGTGCAAGGCCTTGCTGGACCGAGGTGCTGTGTGGAGAGCCAGCTGAATTGCTTCTCGCCTTTGAAACCCGTGCCAGCAGAAGCCGCCTGTGTGCGCAGAAACCCCACGTACTTGAGGGAGTTAATCACTCGAGCGTTCAACAAACGACTGCGTGGTAAACTTTAAGCAGATTATGTTGTGCCGAATCGTTTTCCCTGTTTATTCTTTCGATGTCAGATATATCACAACGTAATTTATGAAGACGGGCCTTTGAGCGGAACCATGAACAATTACAGGGACACTTGCCTCAGCATATGGCACAACCTATGAATTATGCACAGCCACCATACGGAGAATGGAGACAGCCTAAGGAAATGATTAGACCTGTTATCATAGCTGCGACTGTACATTATTCTCACTTGGCTGGAAAAAATGCAATTTTACTCTAGATTGGGGCTGTGATTGTTGCTTCCAGGTGCAATATATTCACAGTGCACATGAATATTTAATGGTTGCCAGGGAATGTGGCGTCCTAGTGTCGGTTTAGTTTTGGCTGCAACGTTCATTTACTGGAAGGCTGGCTCTTCCCTATACTGAATGCTGTGTTTTGGAAGGAGCTGATACGGTCTGGTTGCAACAGTAGTGGCGTAAAAATAGATCTCAGTTTCTGTAAGTGTAGTATTGTAGAACATAAGTTGTACACGAGCACATATCGCACTCCAGATGGGCAGCATTCAGCAAGTTTGTGTTCACTGACTCTTCTTTATCTGAAAAGTACATGTTATGTTTTTGAACTCAAGTGATCCACGAGTAGGACCACTCTGTCCTCCAGCGGAAACGCTGTCAGCAAAATGCTGATAATGCAGAGGTTGGGCTCTGCTGGGGTGAAAGGCCCGAAGGCTTTTAATTAAAATCCTGGCTTTGGTTCTCAGTCACATCTTCCATAGCATTTGCTTCCTGGAAAAAGATCTAAAACTGGCTTGTGCCCCCAGAGCCCACAGCACTTCCCCTTAACCGTAGAGTCACCTCTGGCCACTGAGCACAGAGGAGGCTAGGGACACCCAGTGTCATTCAGCACCGAGTGACCTTGCTGCACCCTAAACTTCTGCTGCTGTTAAAAGAAAAAATCAGGATCACAGAATCAGAGAATCATTATGGTTGGAAAGGATCTAGTTTTAGCTGTAGAGAAGCTACAGATGTTCCGCGAAATTTCTGTGCTAAAAGATATGGGTAACCTGCTCGCTTTTCTAAGAAGGGAGAAGGACAAACACTGAATGTCATTATTAGTGTTGGAAAGAAATGTGTAGGGTAAAGCATTTCTTGTGAATACGCTGTGTGAAGAAGCATGTTTAACTGACCAGTTCTCCTTCAGGAAATCCAGGTCACCTTCATTTAAAGGAATTAGAGTGAATGTGTCTCTTCTCCTTTGAAATTATCAAGATTTAGGACAGCTCTGCCTTGCTCTGCATAGGCACAGGTTAGGGCAAGTACTGCCTTAAAGATGTGCAAGACTGATTGGGATGTCATATGTGCAGGTGTAGATGAAATAATTCTAGAAGAGATTGAGTTTATTCAGTTTTATGCCTCTAAAAGTTGTGATTGGAGGCTGATCCAAGTTTTATTATAAGGGAGACTAAAATCCTGGGTGGGGGGAGCCAAGGCGGGATTGGTCAGGGGGATCTGTCTTCATCCTGCCTGTGTCTATAGGAACAAGTGTCCACACTGCAGGTAATTTTGCTTTGCAGTGTATTCATTGAATGAGATTCTTGCACAACTAGTCAAAATTTGATATAAAGCTTGAAAGATACAAAGTCAACATCAAATACCCTGATAATCTGTCTCTTGAAAATTTCTGACTGAACTGGCCTCCCCCTGGGGTTTATTCAGTGAGGTTGAGATTTTCAAACAGAAAACCTATCCCAGTGTATTATCAGCCATCTTGGCTTCTGTGCATTACTCAGACGTGTCTGAACGTTGCTGAAGTGCAACTGGTCTTAGAGTGTGGAGCCCTTCTGAAAAATAGTGATACTGAAGTGGAATTGAGTTTGTATGATAATTTCTATTATTATATAACTCTGAAAGTGGGAAAATACCATTGACTTTTAGGATGTGCAGATGCAACAGACTTGAAAGGGAGTTAACAGGCAGTTTATTTCTCCAAAACCACTTCTGTGACCAAGTATAGGGACATCAGGGCACCTTCCCAGCCTGCTACAGGGCAAGTCACCAGGTGGGCTTGTCATCAGAGAAATGTCTTTTTCATCTGAAGCTAATATGGTTTGTTTGTTTGTTTGTTTGTTTTTTACTTGGAAGGCAATGCGAATATATATGTTAGTGCCTTTATATTTTAGAGGCACTTTAATTGACAGTCGGTCACACAGAGTTCTTCTATCACTAGCTGAGTCGTAGAGGTTGGGTGGCCAGTTCTCCTGCACGGGCTGTTTAAAAGCGCTACGGAGACACAGGTTCAGTGAATTGCAGTCATTTGGGATGTGAGGAATGGATCAGACAAGACTGACAGCCCCTTGGCAGTAGGTAGATGACCTGTAGTGTAGATGTGAGATAAAGGAATTTGGACATGATGGAAGTTCATTGAGTAAGGAGGAGCAAAATGGAGGTGTGGATGAGTGATCAGATGTGAAGAAGAGATTGCAGGCTCATGAAGAACGTAAGAGCGAAGTTCTCTGTTTTCCTGCAGTGTATTATCTGAAGGCTTCATTTATTCAACTTTGAGGATTTGAATTTCAACCTGGAGATTTTGTGCAATATTTCCTACACTCTGTCAAATGCAGTCATTGCACTGAGTATCTTCAAAAAAGTTGTCAAGTTTCAGGAGGATGGTTTAATAATATATTTTATTTGTAAACAAGAAATTTGCTTTAACTACTGTTTTTCACCTCACTAATATATATATCTGCTACTTCCAGGGAGAGATGGCCCTTTTCATTCAAGAAACAAAAAAATGATAAAGCAACCTCTTACTGCTCAAAAGCATCTCTATAGTTTTGGCTGCCAGTCTGACATCAGTTCTGCACACTGAAGGCAGTGGTACCTGCAGCTGCTCCTCTTCAGCCTAGGTAGCGGTGTCTACATACGTGGACACCAGAAATGGGCTTCTTAATACTTAGAACAAAATACTTTGTTTACTAATATCAGGAGGAAGTTATCAGTATACAAGCTTTCAAACAAGCTATTTTAAAAGCAGTAGTGTGCTGGTATACGTCCGATAGACTCTCCACCAGAATAGGTGTCTCTTCCTGGATTTCCTGTACGATCAGTCATGCACATTGTGTCTCCCAGCGTGTCTACACGTGGTCAAGGGCACAGCTGGGCGGAGGTGAGCCTGGGTGTCGTGTCATGGCTCTGCTTTCACTGGGAGCTCTTCTTTGTCTGGCTACTCAACCGTTTCCTGTAGACTTCCCTTTTCTTTCCTGCCTTGCAACTGTGGCATTGCACTCATTCTGCCCACGTCTGCCTTAGTTCCCCTGCTGCAGCACCAGCACGACAACAGCTGCCTCGCTTTGTACAACGCCCCAAGTTCTACAGGATAAAGGCAGTATACAACTGCAATGTATTATTAGCTGTGCTTTGTCTTCTAAGGGCTATTTCTGTGACCACCAAGCATCTGTAACCTGGAAGCCTGTGTCAGCCGTGGGAGAACAGACCAGAGTCATGGAGGGGGAGAGGAGCTGAGGAAGGAGAACTGAGAGCAGACTCTGACAGTGAGGTGTACAAAGTCAAGGAATAGTTGGCGTTGAAGAGGACGTCTGGGTATCGTTGGGTCTAGCTAGATCAGTTTATGCAGGACTGTGTCCAGTCAGGCTTTGGATACCTCCAAGGATGAAGACTCGACAGTCTTTTTAGTCAACCTGTTCTAGCACTCAGCCATGCTCACAGTGAAAGGTGTTTTCTTGTGTTCAAGAGGAGCTTTCTGTGTTTCAGCTTGTGCTTGTTGCCTCTGACACTGGGCTCCACTGAGAAGAGTTTGACCCTGTCTTCTTTATACCTTCCCATCAGGTGTGTATAAGCATTGCTAAGATCCACCTTGAGCCTTTTCCAGGCTGGTCAGGGCCAGCTCTCAACATCTCCTCGTGTGAGAGATGCGCTGATCCCTTAATTGTCTTAGTGGCTTTCCCTGGGCTCATTCCTGTAGGTCCATCATCACTCTGTTGTACCAGGGGCCTGGAGCTAACCCAGTGCTCCAGCGGTGGCTTCACCAACAGCCCGGCTCCTGAGCAGCCCGGGACACCCTCTTGGCCATGAGGGCATATTGCTGTCTTGTATATTTTCCATCAGCTGCTCGTCAGCTGGCTGGCCTCTAAATGTACAATAATCTCTTAAGATCTGTGTGCCCGACTTCATTAAGACCAGGTGAATGAATGAAGATGCTCTGATCCTCTCAACACCTTTCATCCTTGCAACACCCTTCCTCTCCTATGGCAGCATGTGTGGTATATATGGCAAAACCGTACTTCCCTCCTCATCAGGGACATGTCAGTTTTTCTCCCACTCTCTCTCCGTGCTCAACAACCTTAGGCAGATGAATGTTAGCCTCCAATAGTGCATGACAGGAGAGGTAGAAAGGGACTGAGGGGAGCTTTTGAGAAAGAAAGACGGGCCTGTCTTTGGAGCACAGAAAGCAGAGGACCAAGGGGTAGGAGGAATAACCCGCAGTGGGAGCAGTGGTGTCTCACCACGTGTTGTGGGCTCCATGACACTCACTGCTTTGAGTACCAGCTACCAATACAAGGTGAGGACGCTTCCCTGGGAACAGCAAGTGCTCAGGAAAACAGCAAAAAAAAGGTTAGGAGGGAAAATATTTCTCATTCTCTTGGCATTTGATCCCTGTGCAGTTCACATGTAGTTTCCCTCCTTTCTTCTACAGCACTGATTCCTTGAGCAGGGGGGGTGGCTCAAACGTGTCAGCAGAAAAACGAGGTTGAAATTACACCTGTTCACCTGGGCAGCTCTTTCTGATGGCTTGGAAATTAGTTAGACTGGAAGTTGGTGGTGTGTCTTTAAGATTAATGATGATGAGGAAGAGATGAGACAGAGCAGCTGAGGTTTGCAGAGAGGCAATTCTGAGAGATTATCTTCCCATTAGAGCTCACTCTGCCATAGTTATGGGCCTGTGATTAGAGTGTTTTTTAGCTATCATCTTACACCTGGAGAGGATTAATGCAGGATTCAGCTCCTGGTGGAATCCCTCCTATGTATTTGTTTGTGGAAGTTATCCGTTGCACTTGATGTGACATTTATAATAATTAGAGTTCCTTCCTCCTGAGACAAATCCTTGCTTTGTTCTTGTGAGTGGTTTTTGCTCTAGCGTTTCCTCTCCGATGCACTTGCTTTATAGTTCTAAATCCCTTTGAACAAGGAGATTTTTGTTTTTGTTTATTATTTAATTACCATAACTACACTCCTTCCTAACTAATATGCCTCTGGGAGTTGATTGGGTTTCTTTGTGTTAGCGTTCTGCCATCTGACCTTAAAGTTTCGTCCCGTAATCCATAGTGCTGCCGAGTAACTTCTGTGACACTCTCACATCCGCCCTTGTCCTGGGGCATGAGAAAACGTTGCAGCCCGTGTTTGCAACGCGGAGGGGACGGAGCTGAGGAGAGCGCCCATCTGCAGGCAGGGCCGCGTGTCGCTGTGGAGCGGGGCGGTCTGGGCCCGCTGGGGACCTGGCCGAGCTCCTGCTTGGCCCACGTGCCCCTTCCAGGCGCTGCTGCGTGGGCTGAGCGCAGTGCGTGGTTCCGACACACGAGGACGGGTCCATCGAAGGGAGACCTCCCTCTCCGGGACTCCAGTTCAGAGGGCCAGCGCCTGTCAGGAGGCTTTTCTCCCTCCCCAATAAAAATAACCTGATCTACAGGATGAAATATCCCCTTTTCCTCACCAGTGAATAGCATCCTGACATCTCCATGCCTCCGGCTTAATGTACACGTGAAGAGCCAATTACATGAAATGCCATTTCCTCCCTGGCTTCCTCCGTGATGCACTTTCTTCACATTCCTGTGTACCCCCAGCAGTGCTCTGTCAATCCCTCGGCGCAGGTCTTCTGCCCCTTCAGAGTGAGTAACTTGCACATAGGTAAGGGAGGCAATGCTCTTTGTTTTGCCTCCTTGAATTCCTGTGGGAGGCCTCCCTTCTTGCTTAGCTCAGCAAAGCACTGCGGTCCTGAACTTCAGTACTGTAGCGGGTGTCTGAGATGTGTACATCTAACACCTGCTCTCCTGAATCCTGTGGCATCCTATGGATTACTCCTCTATGCCACTGAAAATCCATTAGTGAGGTGGATGTGTTCCAATACATAGAATCAAAAGAAGATTCTTTCCTGGGAAACAAGGTGAATTATGTGGTTGTATGTGCTGCAGGCTTTATGCAGCAAAGTCCTTCATCCTTTTTGTTAATGCTTTATGCACTCATTTTTACTCCAGTTGCACTTTAGGGCTGATAGTAATAGAAATTGCCATTGTTCCAGTGCAGTAGAATTTGGACTGGAAGAGATTGAGCCCTTGGCACTAATACCATTCCTCTTGCCAAGGAATTGCTGTGTCACTTTTATAGAATAGTATCTTAACAGATATTTCACTGGGTTGCTGGTCTAAGAGAACTGATGTGGGTAGATCAACCTGATACAGAGCAGCTCTCTTAGCCCTCTGAGATGTTCCTGCATCCTCTTGCAGGAGCTGGACCCAGACAGCAACCTGAGTGATGGAGCCCTGGAACAGGCTGCCCAGAGAGGCTGTGCAGTCTCCTTCTCTGGAGATCTTCCAAACCCGCCTGGATGCCACCCTGTGCCCCGTGCTCTAGGGGTCCCTGCTGGAGCAGGGGGGTTGGACTGGATGACCTCAGAGGTCCCTTCCAACCTCAACCATTCTGGGATTCTGGGATTCTCTTCCCGTTGGCAGTGGCAGTGCAGGGACTGCAGCGCGCCTGTCCAGAGAGCTGTTCTGAAGGAAAATCTTTTTGGCTGGATTGATTTTTAGCTAAATCAGTGGTCTGAACAGGCGTAACACAACTGTTAGCACAAGTGTGTTTTGTTAATCCCGTTTAGGTCAGTTTGAGTTGCATCTTTCTGCAATGTGCGAAGGAAGGTCAGACACATTGTCATTTAGCCATAGGTGTAATGATAGGCTTCAGGTTTCTCATCTCATAGCACTTGGATGTTGTAATATGAATAACTCTGCTTTTTTGCTGCTACATATGGTAGATAGGGCAACTGCTGGGTTTTCTTTCTACTGTGTATATTTTCTTCTCTTTTTCAAAGCACTTTTTAAGTCTTGGTTTCAGAAGGCAAAGGCAGCTCATATTCCCCAACACTGCTCTTCTTGGCCCAGAGCTTTGTTTTGCTTCCCTGCTGCTCCCTGAGTTCAGCTAGATTTTTAACTATGGTCAGTGGTACATGGTAAAGGAAACATGGCCAAATGCAATTTTTTTGCCTCTGCTCCCTGTGACCACTCACAGACAACATCATCATGAGGTAATGCTTTTTCAGGTAAAAGAGCCTTTTTTTTTTTTTTTAAGCAACATAAAAGCAGGTCATGGCCTGCTTTAGGTTCCTCTGTAGCAGTCCAGATTTTGTACTGAAGAGCCCTGCCGTTTATTAAAAGACAAAATGCACAAATCAGCCCACTTTTTCAAAAAAATTGAAGATCCAAAAAAATTAACTAGGGTAAATAAGTTACATGGCGACAGTCACAGAAGAAGGTAAAACAACGTGGCCTTCAATCACACAAAGATTTCGTAAAAGCTGCAAATAAAATTCCTCTTTCTGAGATATTGTGTTTCTTATGAGTCCCACACTTGGCTCTACAGCTTCTGTCTAGCCTGCAGCTGTGTCATGTCTTAATGCAGTGCAAAAAACCCCGTGTTTTCCTGTAGGTGCAGCATTTGCCCAACTGTAGTTGAGCAGTTGCCCAAGTGTACTGTGAGGTTTGCGTGTTCCTGGCTGATGGAAAGCTCACCGTTGTGTGGCACCCACGAGTTGAGCAGGACCGTCCATCACTTCATGTAATCAATGAAGCTGTTGCTGTGAGCTATGAATGACTTCCTTGACCGAGTCTTAACAAAAGGTCTTTCCTATTGAAGAGGATACAATATTCTGGCTTTCTTTATACAGGAAAGATACAGCTTTGAGCTGACCGGACCTTTGCTGTATTCTTTCTTAAGTAGCACACCAGTATTCAGATGTGTTTACAGCTTTCATAAGGAATGCCCTTGACATTGCAGACCTTGCTCTGTGTTTCTGCTGAAGACTTTGTGTTGAAGGATAGAAGTTTTCCCGTGAGTTCATGAGGTGGGGTTCCTGTCCTCTTCTACCAATCCCAAGTATTTCTCATGTAAGCTTCCTGCAACGGAGCATGTCATTCCACTCCTACTAATTTATTTTTTAAAAGCCCCAAAACATATGGGAATACAGAGGGAGCATATACGTGCTAAGTAAAACATATTGGTAAATAGAGAGGAAGTGCCCTGCAAATGAGCTTTTTACACATGTGTCTGGTGCCGGTGTAAATACAGAATGAAAGGATTTCTGCCCTTGAGCACTTAAGGTTCTTGCAGCATCTTTCGCTGCATCCGGAGAGGATCCACTAAGTTCTTGAATGATGGACGTAGGTGGTGAGAAGCCCTGCTGGAGGGGACGAGCCTAGGGAAGGGATGTGGCAGACTCGCCCTGGTGCCAGCGTGGGGTGACTGTGCGGAGGAGCCTAGAGGCGGGCGCCGGCGGCGGTGCCGCGGCAGGACACGGGCGCTGCACGAGGGGCCGCCGGGCAGGGCCCTTGCACGGGCGGGCGCCTGTCACCCGTGCCCTGGCAGGCCTGTCCCACCGCCGCGGCCGCCCCCGTGCCCGGCCCATGGAGCGGGCTGCTGCGGAGCGGGCAGGGCGGCCGCGATCCCGAGAACCTGCTGGGGCTGGCGCACGGGTTAGGGCTCCTCCCGAGGGAGGGAAGGGCTCTCCGTGTTCAGAATGGGAAATGGCCTCGCCTAAAGTTGGTGTTTGATATGTTTCTGTCAAAATACCATATTTATACATATTTATAAATATGTGTAAATATTTATATTTATGCTTTAATCATTTATTTAGCTTTATAGTACCAATACTTTGAAAGAGTTAAGCAGTTGCAGATGTACTTCTTACTCAAGGGACATGGTATAGGTCTTCAGTCACTTGTTTACTCGTGTTGCTTCAGTCAGAGACTCTGTCAGCTCTGGGTGGCTTTCCGCCCGCTCCGAGCAGCTCAAGCTCCTAGTTCGGCTCCAGTGAGAAGTGCCTGTGGGTCTCTTAGAAGATTTTCCAAACAAGCTGGCCTGCGGCCAGGTCCTTGCATCTGCTACACTGGCCTTGCTGCTCTGCTACGTGCTTATCTTCAGCATGTAAAGTCGCTTGAAAGGAGGTCAGCACAGAGGCAGTTCTTCAGAAGGGGGATTAAATGGCTTTCAAAAACTAGGCACATTTGGGCACCAAAACAGCGACAGTTCACCGTGACTGGAATCGGGACACAAGTGCTCGTGAAGCGCTCGGCATTTCCAGACACCAAGTGCAGCCCTGGCACTGCCTGCCTGTCCAGCTCGGTGGCTGGAACACGTCTGGGTAGAGGTGTCAGTTTGCAGCTGATTCGTTAACAAGTGTTTAATAATTCCAGCCAGGGAACAGGCTCAGCGGGTTTCATTGCCCGGTGCGGTGTCCTCGTGTGGCAGAGGGCTCTGCGTCCGGGAGCGAGCGCCGAGCGCTGCACCCTGTCCTGCTCCTGCCAGCCGCTCTGCTGAAGCAATTCCATCAGTCCCTAGGAAGAGAAATGTCTGGTTGCATCTCCTCGGGAAGCTCCCATTATATTGACGAATACCTGTATTTCAGCAAACATGCTTCTGTTTGGGGACAGGAGGAGGAGCTTGTGTTACTAGAGAGCCCAGCTGGCTCTCGGTCATGGATGTTATGGTGCTGGGAATGTGCCCAGCAGCCCTTCTTCACCTATCAAGCCCGTTTGTTTCCTGATGGATCAAAACCAAAGCTAAATTGGGGTGCAAGTGGGTTTTACAGACAAGGAATGAATTTTTACCTGTTAGAGCCTGGGTCACTGGACTATAGCACTCAAGCATCACTGAGCACTCACAGTCTTTGCTTTCCTTTATGGGAAAAAGGAGAAGCTCTTTTTTTTTCTCCTGTCAGTGTTTTGTTCCTTCAAAATAGATGAAAACAAGTGATACTGAAAGCCCTTTCAGCATCTCTCAGCTATCTTATGCCACTTCCTCATGACTTGAATTGCAAGAAAATCTTTGTGAAAAATAGATGAAAAAAATGCTATCTCAGAATTTTTTGGCAGGACTACTTTGTCTAAGACTTTATTGTTTAAAATTTATACAATTTACCAGTATCATACAGTTTTCAGGCTCTCACCTAACAGTTTATACATATGAAAATTCAGTGGCTCAGATCCAATTTAATTTACCTGCAGAAAGGGCCTAGGAGACCTGCTTCCCTGCCCATTGCAATCAGCAATATTTGGATTTCCTTCTCCTTCTTCACTGCTGCAAGGGTTTTGCTACCAAAACGTGCACCTCCAAGTTGAACCACCTAATAATGTGGGCAGTAACACATTTTGTACTTTCTTTTATATCAGAGCATCCTGAACTAAGTAGCACGTGAAGGATTCTCCCCTTGGCCTTTTACTGAAAATGTCCTAAGAGGAAAACATCTGTTTACAACAGCTGGTTTGGTGCCTTTACTTCCATAGCGCAGTCATTAGGACTCTGCTGGAAACCATAACCATCCATATGGCTCTTGAAAAGAGACAATTTGCACAATAGGCTTAAACTGGTGAGTTATTGCTGGAAGAGAATGCAGATACTGAGCCCTACAAATCATCAACTTCAGATTTTGCTGGCGCTGATGTTTCCATCTCCTTAAAAGTGATGTGGGTGAATGTTTTAATTTCCAGCAGATTGAAGATTCCTTCCAGGAGTGGTAATATGCAGACGGATTTCTCCCCAAGACTGGCAGACACCCGTATTAGCAGCCACTGTTCCTCATCTCACTGTTGAGTGGGTGAGCAGGGGTTACACACAAACAGTCTCCAGCAGTGGAGCCTGATTTTTTCTTTCTATCCCCATTAGCGGGAACCTCAGGGGGGCCTTCTTCTCATCCTACTGTAACAACTGAAGCTAAATTTAATTAAATGTGGTCCACAATCCAATTTATACTTCCCCATAGCATGAAGAGGGAACAAAGAATCTGTTCTATGACAGTAAAGGATTTGAGTTTTTTTCCCAGCTGCTGTTAGTGGAAGTTGGAGCTCTGAGTAATGGAGTTTGGACTTGTCAGAAAACCTTTCTTTGAGGTAGATGCTTTGTTTTCTCACTTAGAAATTATATCTTTGACCAAATCAGAGCAGTGCATAAGCAAATATAATTGTAGCTTGGCAAAATTTATATCATCTTATTAATTCAGTGACGTATAAAAATACCTGGCTGTGAATTAGAAAGACATTATTTCTTGTTTGATGGTTGTGTTTAACCAACACTGCAATTATCATCTTATGTTGCTGTGATTCCCACAGGCAAAAGTTCTTCCATCATGATAGTTGTTATTGGGCTTTTTTTAATTAGTGAAAATACCCATTTTTTCTGCTCCAAGTTTAGCATATGAAACCGCTAAATGAATCTGTGTTTGGAGCATGGAGCTTGGCCATATGGGAATGACACATGCTTGGAAAACCGACCTGGCAGAGCCCAGCCTTGTCTCAGCACGGAGCAGGTGAGGGCTGAGACCCCTGGGCGTTTTGGGGCCGTGCCCGGCATGGGGTCTTGGCCCCGCTCTGCTTGCAAGGACAGACACAGGGCACAGGACAGGACCTTCTGCAGCTCAAAGGATTTGCTCAGTGAGTGAACAGCATAGGGTTGGGACACGGTCTTTTAAAAACACCATGAATACCATGAGTGAAAAAAGATTGTCATTTCATCACAGAAGAGAGAAATTTGTGATTTTTAAGTCTTTAAAACAGAGTTAAGTGATTGAAAGGCAAACGAACAGTGGTCAAGGTGTGTTAGGCAGGTTGGGTGGGAAGGGCACATTGGTAAAATCTTGGCACGCGGAGCCCAAATTGTGGGTTTTGTTTTGTCCTTAGCTGGACTGTGGCTTCACCTTGGAATTTAAAAAGCTGTCGCTGAAAGGCATGGCTGGGTCCAGTGTCTGGACTTATTTATGGTATGTGGAGACGTCTGTGTCGCACTAAAACTGCTGTGCAGAGTTCTTAAAGATGGTGCATGTGTGAAGAATCCTTTTCACAGCACGCAGGGAAGGCGTCTTCCGTAGTTATTAATTCCAGGGTTTTATCACTGTGGCGGTAATCAAAGCACAGAAGAAACCGTAAGCAGCACATCTGATTGTGCAGAGATAGTGACTTTGGTTGCATTGCATTTGTTGTCACCCTGCTGTTATGTGTTGCACTGACACCAACATAATTCTGATTTTACCAGCCGGATGGCCTGCCAAAGAGTCAGAATAATTTTCTTTCTTGCCAAGAAAAGGCAAAACTCACAACAGTTAACTTAGAGAAAAAGCCTCAAGCCAATTTTACTTGTCATCTGTCCATCTAAAATATTAAGAATGAGGGAGTTTTTTCGAAGCAGAGCTTAATAAAAGCAAACCGTGGTCGCATCCCTGTTTGCTTGGAGGCTGCTGTGATCTCGGGAAGGTGCCGGCGAGGCCTGGTCTCAGCTAGGGCAGACCATGCGTGTCAAGCATTCTTTGCATTGTCACATTATGTTTTTCAAGCAAATAAACTCTTGCGACCTAGAGAGTAGGGAGAAGGAAGGGCCTTTATGGTTAGCATTCAGAAGGGTAGATTTGCTTTGAATTATTTCCAGGATAACTGAGAATTTCGGCTGTAGGTGTTCTTGTGCTTGGATACTGTTGTGACAACTGTGACAAAGTCACAGCAATTACAAAAATCCGAAATCAGCTTTAGATTTCTTTTTCCATCTAAATTCAATTAGAGGAGGAATTAGTTAATAAAAATGCTAAAATAATTGGTAGCTGCTAGAAAGAAAGAGGTGCAAGAAGTGGACCTAAATCTGTCATGTTGAGATAATTAAAGAGTGTCAGACAAGATATAGAGGTTCTCCAGCACTTCATAATTTCCTGCAAGTTCAGATTGCTGTCTCCTACGTGCAAATTAGAAAAAGGAAAGGAAAGGAAAGGAAAGGAAAGGAAAGGAAAGGAAAGGAAAGGAAAGGAAAGGAAAGGAAAGGAAAGGAAAGGAAAGGAAAGGA